>BQNB010014147.1:45724-75728 GCA_026074375.1 Tanacetum coccineum | reverse complement strand
CCGCTATCACCCTCGCTATATGACATGTCTAATATCACTTATGATATTTCATAAACATAGTTAATGTATAATATCACTTGTGATATGATATTTCATAAACATAGTTATGCTTAAGTTGTGTGAGAAGCTCTACAACCAAATAGTTGTGGGTTGAAGTCTTGCTTAGGTCATATGAGATGGTTTGTGGCATAAATATTATAAGATAGTTAAAAATTGACGTTCGAAAAACAATCATAAACATAGTTAATGTCTAATATTATGTGTGATATTTCATAAACAAACAAGTATACTTTTTAACCTTTAGTATCACTTGTGATATCTCACTGCTTTGTATTTTTTTATATTATCACCTATGTGTTTTCTAATATGTTTATACTTGTAATAGATGGTTTTTGTGTCTTTCACTGCAATAGACAAGCACAAGAAATATTTTACTGTCGGTTCAGGGTTGCTTAAGAATGAAACTTTGCTCAAAAGTTGTATTCTTTTTGAAATTCTAAACATGTAATCAATCTTATCTATCACTTGTGATACTATACTCTTAGTAGGAATAAAAGGGTTAAACTTCTTTAGGTGAAATCTTATTTTGCTCAAAAGCAATGCTAAACTAAAGCAACACTCGTTTGATTTTGAAAATATGTCAAATTTTTATTTTCATAGTTTGCTTCCTTTTTATTCATTTTGGTTTTTGTATGTGACACTTGTTTTTTCATTTGTGACCTAACATTGTATCAAAGTTGAAAAATATTTAAATGGTATGTCTTAGTCATTTTATAGTAATATCTCATGCAATAAAGTAATAGAATGTGAAATTAGTCACTTTAGAGTAATATTTCAGGTGATATAGCAAGACATGAAAGATGTCTACTTTTGCTTAACTTATTGCTTTATCACCTGTGATATTAAAAGTTTATGTATATCTCACTTGTGATATTATACCTAGTGGTTAGGGGTATAAGGTTTTTGGTATAGGGTTTAGGGTTTTTGGTATACGGTTTAGTGATTAGGGATTTAGGGTTTTTGGTATATATTTTAAAGTTTATGTATATATCACTTGTGATATTATACCTAGTGGTTAGGGGTTCATGGTTTTTTCTATAGGGTTTAGTAGTTAGGTGTTTAGGGTTTTTGGTATAGATTTTAAATTTATGTATATATCACTTGTAATATTATACCTAGTAGTTAGAGGTTTAGGGTCTTTGGTATAGGTTTTGGGGGTTAGGGTTTTTGGTATAGGGTTTAGTGGTTTGGGGATTAAGGTATTTGATATAGGTTTTAGTGGTTAGGGGTTTAGTGATTTTTGACATATATTTTAAAGTTTATGTATATATCACTTGTGATATTATACCTAGCTAGTGGTTAGGGGTTTAGGGTTTTTGGTATAGATTTTAAAGTTTATGTATATATCACTTGTGATATTATACCTAGCTAGTGGTTAGGAGTTTAGGGTTTTTGGTATAGGTTTTAGTGGTTAGGGTTTTAGAGTTTTTGGTATACGTTTTAGTGGTTAGGGGTCTAGGGTTTTTGGTATAGATTTTAAAGTTTATGTATATATCACTTGTGATATTATACCTAGTGCTTTGTGGTTTAAGGCTTTTGGTATAGAGTTTATGGTAAAGGGTTTAGGGTTTTTGGTATATGTTTTAGTGGTTAGGGGTTTAGGGTTTTTGGCATAGGTTTTAGTAGTTAGGGGTTTTGGGTTTTTGGTATAGGGTTTAGTGGTTATGGGTTTGAGGTTTAGGGTATAGGTTTTAATGGTTGGGCGTCTAGGGTTTTTAGTATAGGTTTTAAAGTTTACGTATATATCACTTGTGATATTATACTTATTGGTTTGGGGTTTAGGGTTTTTGGTATAGGTTTTAGTGGTTACGGGTTTAGAGTTTTTGGTATAGGGTTTAGTGGTTAGGGGTTTTGGGTTTAGGGTTTTAGTATATGTTTTAGTGGTTATGGGTTTAGGGTTTAATGTTTATGTGAATATCACTTGTGATATTATACCTAGTGGTTAGGGGTTTAGGGTTTTTGGTATAGGTTTTAGTGGTTAGGGGTTTAGCATTCTTGGTATAGGGTTTAGTGGTTAGGGGTTTAGGGTTTTGGTATAGGTTTAAGTGGTTAGGAGTTTAGGGTTTTTGGTATAGGTTTTAGTGGTTAGGGTTTTAAGGTTTTTGGTATAGGGTTTAGTGGTTAGGAGTTTAGGGTTTTTGGTATAGGTTTTAGTGGTTAGGGGTTTAGCGTTCTTGGTATAGGTTTTAAGGTTTATGTATATATATATATATATATCACTTGTGATTTTATACCTAGTGGTTAGGGTTTTTGGTATAGGTTTTAGTGGTTAGGGGTTTATGGTTTTTGGTATAGGTTTTAGTGGTCATGGGTTTAGGGTTTTAGGTATAAGCTTTAGTGGTTAGGGGTTTAGGGTTTTGCTATAGGGTTTAGTGGTTAGGGGTTTAGGGTTTTTGGTATAAGATTTAGTGGTTAGTAGTTAAGGGTTTAGGGTTCAAAGTTTTTATATATATCACTTGTGATATTATACCCAGCGGTTATGGGTTTTGAGTTTTTGATATAGGTTTTAGTGGTTAGAGGGTTAGGGTTTTTGGTATAAGGTTTATTGGTTAGGGGTTTAGGGTTTTTGGTATAAGGTTTGTGTAGGATCCCGATAATCACTTCCACTTCATATAACGAATCACGAATCAATCAAGAAAAGAGAAAGAGAGTTGATTTCTAGAGAGAGAAACTAGTGAGAAAGTTGAGAGAGAGTGAGATGGGAGAGAAAATAGAAAAGTGAAATGTTTATTATGAAATCAACTACTATCTTTTCCTAGGAGGAAAAGTTACTTATATACCCCGACACAATAAGTGACGTTCGGGATATTTGACTAGGACCCGGGCTCGAGTTTTGCTTGGGATTAAACCCGAAACATATACAATATTAGATTAACTATCGAGCCCGATTCCTGATACTTTCCTATTACAACGTTAACTAATTGATTGACCGGGACTAAAATACATAATGGACGAACTTCATGTTTGACTTAATATTTTGAGGCTAACAATCTCCCCCGAAGTGAGTTCATTCATGACACTCCTTCATGAGATCAATGAGATTGCTTTTGTCGTTAAGCTCATGTGGTCTTGGTCTTTCTCTTTGTTCTTAGTTGTAGGTTTGTTCCTTCATGCTTTGTGATCTTGACTTTGAGCCTTTGTCATTGTCTTTCGACTTTGTCTTTTAGTTCAAGATCTTTAAATCTTATTCCTTGCTTGTTTTGTCGTCTTTGCCATTTTGCGATCTTGTGTCTTTGACCAACGTGCTCATACTATGCATCATCTTGAAAGCTTTAAATCAGAGTTTGCAGAAGTCTTTGTCTTTAATTCTTGAGCTTTCATGATTCTTGAATCTCGATGCTTATAGTATGTCTTTGTAGTTTGAGCATTAGTATGTGGTAATGAATCGA
Organism: Tanacetum coccineum; assembly: GCA_026074375.1. NCBI lineage: Eukaryota > Viridiplantae > Streptophyta > Magnoliopsida > Asterales > Asteraceae > Tanacetum > Tanacetum coccineum. The sequence goes on along the minus strand of BQNB010014147.1, from coordinate 72,279 downwards.
CTTTGGTTGAATGAGATACCGTCACCACCGTTTAACCTGTAGGTTTATGTTAGTGATAAACGAGAAAATTGATTTGAAAATCAATCGACGTATTACTTGTAAAAGCGTTTTTGTAACACATCGGTAGTTTTAAAAACGTCTATTAATTTACTGGACCAATCTCGATATCCAGTTGTTCAAAGGTTTGATTTCATATAAGGAATCTATTAAGTCACTCACAAGAGCTTGTTTGATGCTGAATCAAGCAGGATTTCTATCTTTATTGTGAATACTTATAGTATCACTCGGATGTTCTGGCAAATATCACAAGGATATTGTGTAGGACTCTTGTTAACAACTTGTAAACTTGATGATGTTCAACAAGTGTTTGAAATGGAATGTGTCCTAATGAGATTTTTTTATTGATCTCTTGGCTCTTGACGCGATTAGTGCATTTGGTTTTTAGTACTCAGAGGCTGGGAGCATTTTTGCCACCTTGTTCAATATTCAACGTATCTCTAAGATGAGATGTCAATAGATAACTTGTGTATCTCTGTGACAAATGAGGCAAGTTTCTGTGAGTAGAGAAACCCGAATGGCTGGGAAGGGTTGTGCATTGCATCATTGGGTCCATGATGTCATTTTCAATGTCAGCAATCAACTTGTGATTCTGATAGCATATGTATTGACCCGGTTTCTGCCTTAAGTTGTGTGGAGGGCTTCTTTCTTTAGACCCTTTATCCATACATTTCTTTTTCATTCTTCAACGACTTCAATGCTTACCAAGACGTCATTACTAACACCTTGTTGTGATTGTTCCAGTGTTAGCTCTATCTTAGTCGGCCACTATTCCATATCATTCATCTTAATCATACCTAAGGACTGCTATTTCTAACTTTGGATTATCCTTAGGTAGATCCTCCGGTTCTGTTGGATCATAGGATTGATTCCTATCCTAACCACCTTAATTGACTCAGAATCGTCGTGAAATGAAGATGTTGTTAGGTAGAAAGATCGAACCATAAACCTTTTTTACTGTTCAGCTCATTGAGGTCGATAGTTCATATTTTAATTAGATTTCTCCCTTTATTTTAATAATAAACACTTAGTTTTTTGAAATACCTTGTGATTAAAATATGTCTTGAAAATTACTGTGGAGAAAATATTATCAGCATGAATGGTTTGGAACATTTTGATAATGTTTTGAATACATAAGAATTGTCGTTGTTGATGTATCCAAAAACATTAAAACTTTGTTTTTCGAAAAACTCCCCCTAAAAAATAGGACCAATTGAAATGTTGTCTTTTGAAAAACATGGTGAGGATGAGTGTTGAACACAATTTTGAAAGATTATGAATTGTCATCGAGAAATTCTTGAAAAAATCGTGTTCAACTTTTTGAAAAAACAAATGTTAGAGGACTTCTCTTCTAACGGTAAGGGTAAGCGCACTGATACGTACACTATCCTTTTTCTTGAGCTAAAAAACATTGAAGTCTTTGTAAGAACATCTCAAGACGAGAAACATTAATTTTATCGTTGTGAGGGATAAGTATAAACCTTCCTTATTTGAAGTCCGGGTTATGTACTGTTATTTGAACCATATAAGCACATGTAGAAAATTAGAAATGACATGTTTTGAAAACATTTGAAAACTCTCGCTCGAACTTCATTTACACACCCGTGTCAATGTTAATCGACATTTCTAAGCACGTAAATGCTTATTCGATTTCCAGGAGACTGTCGAGAAGAATCGTTTTGGAATTTTCTGTTTTTTTTTTGATTTTAGATTTTCTTTTCGAGTTTTATATTTTTGTATTTGTTTTTCTCAAAAATATTTACATGGTGATGTTTGATGATGATATCAAGCAGTTCTTTTGTCAAGAACCTCCAGATCAGCCTGAGTCAAAATCTCATACCAATCTTTGACAAGATACTTTAAACGTCCCCAGGAAGGGCTTCGTAAACATGTCAAGCTAATTGGTATTAGTTTGACAAAATATAATTCAATTATACCATTTTCAACCTGTTCCTTTATGAAATGATACCGAGTATGGATGTGCTGTGTTCGCGAATGCTGTACGGGGTTTCATGATATTTCTATGGCTAACTGAGAGTCGCAGTACAACGGTATTTTGTTGTAGTTGAAGCCATAATCTTGAAGCTGTGTCCTCATCCACATTACTTGAGCACAACTTGCAGATAATGCCACGTACTCTGCCTCTGCTGAAGACATTGCAGTGCAGTTTTGTTTCTTTGACATCCAACTTACTAGCTTATCACCAAGGAACTGTATCCCTCTAGATGTGCTTTTTCGAGTATCAAGGCATTCGACATGATCAGCGTCTAAAAATGCTGTTAGTTCAAAGCCAGAATCCTTTAGATACCAGAGTCTCATGTTTATGGTACCCTTTAGGTATTTAAAGATTCTTTTAACCTCCTTGAGGTGCTTTTGTGTTGGTCGTGCTTGATAACGTAAACAATAGCATACTGCTTGCACTAAGTCTGGTCTACTAGATGTCAAGTACATGAGTGACCCGATCTTACTACGATAATCAGATTGGTCTACGGGTTCTCCACTCAAATCTACATCTAGTTTGGGTTTAGTAGCCAATGGTGTACCAATGGAGTGACAATTTTCTATATTATGCTTTTTCAGAATTTCTAAAGCGTACTTGGCCTGATTGATAAAAATACCTTTTGGGGACTGGTGGATCTGTAGTCCTAAAAAGAACTTCATCTCCCCCATTAAGGACATTTCAAATCTACTATGCATTAACTTTTCAAATCTTTTTGAATATTTAGGGTTTGTAGACCCAAAAATTATGTCATCAACGTAAATCTGCACAAGTAGAATATCCTCCCCGTATTTTATCTCTGATAAAGTTGGGTCTATTGTGACCTTTAGTAAAGGCCTTTAGGACATCAGGAAGTTGGATAGTTCTTCATACCAGGCTCTTGGAGCTGGCTTTAATCCATACAAAGCTTTTCTCAGAGGTAGACTTTTTCTGGAGATCTGTGATCGTAGAACCCTGCTGGTCTGAGCACATTCAAACCTCCTCCTTCAGTGGACCATTAAGAAATGCCATTTTCACGTCCATTTGATAGATTGGTAAAGACTTGAGTGATGCGTGGGCAATGAAAATCCAAACTGCTTCCAAGCGAGCAACTGGTGCAAATGATTCTTCAAAATCAATACCCTCTTCTTGAGCATAACCTTTAGCTACAAGTCGTGCTATATGCGAATACAGTCTGTCTTTATCCTTCTTGTTTTTCCATAACCCACTTTAGCATTTTATAATTCATCTTGCCAAATGGTTTGTCGACTATTCCCAGAACTTTTAGTCTGTCGAACTGATTGAAGTTCATCCTGCATTGCTTTTGATCCATGCAGAGATCGCCATTGCCTCCTTAATGTTCTTCGGTTCAACAATACTCACCGTGAGCACGAACATACACATTTTAGGATCTGTGGCAAGCTGTCTTCTTGTTTGAACTGACATGGTTAGATTTCCATGAACATGTTCTAATGGATGATCTATGGTCCATCGGTAATCATGACTTTGTGGTTGAAATGAATGCACATCGGTATTATCAATGTTGCGTGAGGAAGGCTCACCAATTTCTTGTACCCATGTACAAAAAGGATTGATAAATTCATCTTCTTGAAATGATGCATTCGGTGCTTGATCATTGTTGTTTTCCTCAGCTTGACCGTGTGTTGGATTGTAATATTCTTCAAGTAAAGGACTGAAGAGAAATTCCAACCCTTATTGTGACGAATCTGTCTTTTCTGCTGGAGGAACAACATTTTGTCTTGGGGGCACGGGGTTAGAGTTGTCATAATCTGACGCCTTTTATCCTTGAGGAATGAGGCCTGAAGAGACATTTTCAACAGACATCTCTTGTCGTTGTAGTGCAAGGTCTGAACTGTTGTGATCAAACATCATTTCTTTGATTTAATCAAACTTGATATGAATGGACTCAACTATTAAGCGTGTTCTCTTGTTGTAAACACGATATCCCTTCGACTGAGTAGAATATCCCACCATGACACATTGATCCCCTTTTTCTTTCATCTTATCCAGATTTTCCCCATCTCTAGATATGTAACAAATGCAACCAAAGATGTGAAGATGTTTTATTGAAGGTTTCCTGTCATTAATGATGTGATATGCCATTTTTCCATGAGTCAATATGATGATTGATCTATTCTGAGTATAGCATGCGGTTGTAACTGCTTCAGCCCAAAATGATAGTGGAAGCTTAGAAGCTGAAAGCATCGTTCGAGCAGCCTCAACAAGAGTGCGGTTCCGTCTTTCGACAACGCCATTCTGTTTAGGTGTTTGAGGAGTGGAAGTCTAATGTTCAATGCCTTCTTCTTTGAAATAAGCATGGAGTGTCTTGTTCAAGAACTCTGTGCCTTTGTCAGTACGGACAGTAATAACTTGTGCTTGAAGATTGCGTTGAATCATCATGAGAAAGTCTTTGAGAACTTCTGGTGTTTCATCCTTGGATCGTAGAAAAAGAGTCCAAGTGTATCTTGAATAGTCATCAACAATCACCAGAATATATTTCTTCCCATTTATGCTTGCAACCCGCATTGGACCACACAAGTCCATGTGAAGCAAATTCAGCCTTCCTTTGGAACTTGGAACAGCTTTTGACTTAAATGTACTTATTTCACAAGACGAACAAAGTTGATCCTTGACATATTTCAACTTAGGTAAGCCTATCGGTTATTTCCTTGTCACAATATCTCTCTTTGAATAGTGAAGTGATGTAATCAAAGTTAAGATGGAGAAAGTTTTCGATGCAATACCTGCTTGAGTTGGTGAAGCTTTAGCCATGGAACAGTATAATTGGATGAAGAAGTTGTTTCTTGATGTAGATATGTGTAGAGATCGGATCCACGATTACCAGTTAGTAAATCGTTTCCCTGAAGATCTCTCACAAAACAAGTAGATTTCCTGAAAGCAACCTCTAAATCCGCATCACAGAATTGACCAACCGAGAAAAGATTGTGATTGAGGCCTTCGACGTAATAAACCCGTTTGATCGTGACATTTCCTTGATTCAGATCTCCATAACCAAGAATTGGAGCAAATTGATCATTTCTAAAACGAACAGTACCCAAAAATTTCTCCACAAAATTACACAACAGCTTGAGATTGCCCGTCATGTGCTTTGTGCATCCAGAGTCAACAATGAATAGGATGAGTTGTACAATCTGCAAGAGAATTAGAGGATGATGGAACATTGGACAAATTGGATCCTAAGGAATTTGATATTTCAAGAATTAGTAATCCTAGAGAAATGTCTTTAGTGGGACAAATACCTGTTGATTACATCCTCTTTCCGGATTTTTAGGCATTCCATATCTTTTTGGTCAATTAGAGGCTTTTTTCGTGTCCATGTATACCCTGATGGACATGTCTTAGCTATCCACCATTTCCATTCCTGATTTGTATTCTCATACAACTCCTTATGGTAAACTCTTGGATTTTTGAATAGTGGTATCTGATGCAACTGTTTTCTTATGGGGTGTTGCAACAGATTTGTTCGCTTTTCTCTTGGGTTTACTAGCACTAATAGGCACTACCTTAGGCTTCTTAGTTCTAGCGTTCACGTCTTTCAAGTATCTAGAAACACAAGCATCATGATTAGAATTAAACACACATTTTCCACATTCTAGCACAAACAACATTCACATTCAAAGTTCTGGATTTTGAACTGTCATTACACGCAGTTACAGACTTTGTTTTCTTAGAAATACTAGAAATCCTATGATGGTCTTCTACTTCCTTCTTTTTAAACTTCACTTGACTATTGTTTGGCACGACCTTATCTTTAACTTGATAGCACTTAAGCTGTGGTCTGCTAACACTAGTAGTGTGATTTACTCCTGAAGATTTAGACATAATGAGGATTAGTATTCCTAGAAGCATGAGGCAACTGCGGTTCTCTGTTTTGTGTTGTGGTAGTGGCAATTCTATACATTCCTGGTTTAAGCACATTCGAGTGTATTTCTGCTTGTTTTCTATTCTGAGGCAAATTCTGTTGAGTGACTTGTTTAAACAAACCATCCGACACATTAGTTTTATTAACCGACTGTTTTGTTTGAAAACTTCTCATTTTAGGAGAATTTGAAAAAGGAGTCGGTTTTCCTAAAACTGATGGTTTTGGAATTCTTTAAGCATTTGGTTGTCGAACAATATATGGTTTATCAAACTGAGTTTACACTGACCTTTCCTTTGATTTCTGACTGAGTTTCTGTAAATACACTTATGGCTATGTTCTTGTCTTGAATTTGAGCTTTCAAATCAGTATTTCATGATATTGTTAGTTCTTTTCGAAATACATTGATAACTGAAGAAGCTGATTACAATACTTGAAAAAGGAAATTACATTTAAGAAAGATACAAATTAAAGATAGACTAAAAATCGACTAAAAGCTAGATAAAAAAAACGTAAAAACTAGGATGGTGTGTGTGTGAGAAGTCTCCAGAAAAATATCACGGGTCGAGAAGCTTCTAGGTTCTCTAGCCCTGCTCTCCAATCTTTAATCCTGGCCAATTCATTTGATCATCAATTGTAGCCGTTTGATCAAGATGTGTGTATCTAAGGATCGCCAGCGTGTCATTCCCTTGATGTGACGTTTGTGTTAGTTTTGTGAGTGAATTTAGCACAAAACCCACATAAACTTGTGCTTCTTTAACTGATTACGTGGCTCTTCTTTAATGAATCCTTTGATAAAGACTGATTTGACCCTGGGTTTGTGATGTAGACCTCTTGAATTGACTTAAGCACCCTCTAATTTTGATTTGCCCCTTGTTTTACCATGGCAGTGAAAATGGGAGAGACGATGAATAGTAAAAGGAATTCCCGCTCCTTTTTTCGACAGTTAAAACTGTTGAAGTTAGGAAGGATTGCACATTTGGTCCTTGCCTTTCTTTTCTCTTTTTCAAGTTATAAATAACTTTTGGAAATTGCAAGATTGGTCCTTGTGGTTGTTATAAAAGGATTTAAGCTAAGGCTTGGGCTGAGACTTGGCTTCTTTTGGCTTTGGCTTTGTACTCTTCTGATTCTCGTGTCCGTGTTTGCTCGCTTTTGACTGTTTTCTTGTGATTTTTGACTTATCCATACCTGCATACACAAAACACAAATACAAGCATATTTTTGCCATTTTTGGTCTGTTTTGGGTTTAATTGGGTTATTTTAGGTACAAACGGATATGTGTATTTTACACTTATCAGATCTCGTACAAACAGGGCTTCTCAGATTGAGCTTTCTTGAGGTACCTTGGATTAGCAAAGGTTGGTCTACCATTATATGTCGAGCATTTGGGTGCTAACATATGAATGGTCTGAATTGACTGATTACGAGTGTAAACAATTTCATTCAAAAACTTTAATTGTTTGTCCATTTCAATCATCTTGTCAATATCTTTTTCTTCCTTAACCTTTAAATCCGAAATGACCTTACTTTTCTCTTTGAGTTGACCTTCAAATTGTGACTTTGTTAAAAGACTCCTTTTTACTAACTCATCGTGTTTTTGATTGACAACTGAAATTTCATAGGCTTTAGTTTTTAAACCTTCTTTTATGTCAATGTCTTTACGAGCTAATAGTCCTAGAGTTTCATTTAACTTTGTTTGAAGAATGTCATAATCAATCGTCCGGTCATTAAAGGCTATGTACTTCTCAAGCTCATTCTGTTTGTTCTGAAGTGCAATAAGACAACTATCCCGACAACTAGTAGCCTCCCCCAGAGCCCTACTAGTCTCATCAAGGTTAGTTTTGCACTCCTCTAGTTCTTGAGTCAATGATGCGTTTGCTTTCTTTAATTGCTTTAAAATCGTTTTGTTTTCCTCAGTATCAAGAGTTAAATTTGCAATTAAATTAGCAAGCGCAGCACGCTCATCAGCACATTCTGCAGTATTATTCTCAGAATGTTGTCTTTCATTGGCAAACACATTATTTTCATCATTGTTTTGTACCTGTTCCAATGGCTGTTCAGTTGAACTGGATTCTTCTGGTAAGACCTTCTGAATCTTTGCCATGAAACTGTAATGTGCTTCCAATTCCTGTTCATCAATCTCTTCATCCATGTCCACTAGTCAATCAGCTTGCTCAGCTTACAGTGGAACACCTTGTTCAGCTTGTTTGCACATCATCATCTTTTCCTTGTGATACGAGTAGTCTTTAACACGCTTTGGCTTCCTGCATTCCTTTGCATAGTAGCCAAATCCCTTGCAGTTAAAGCACTGTATCCCCGTTTGTTGCACTACCGGACTGCCTACAGTTTCCCTAGCCCCATCAACTGTCATTGTCCTTTGATTCCCAAACTGCCTTGACTGATTGTCGTTGTTATACCTTGGAGTGGTATCTTCAGTCTTGTTCCTGGAGTTTGAAGAAGTTCGAAGGTTGTTGTTGGTAAGTTTGTAGAGCTTCTTGAAATACTTTGCAAGGAGTGCCAAATTCTTTTGCATATCCTTATCCCTCTGAGCTTGTTCAGGATCACTGTCTTCCTCAGAAACTGACTCAGATGGAGGTGTAACTGGTTTGGCGATCTTTTTGCCTTTGTGTCTGGTAGATGTACTTGGTCTTATGGAAGATGATATTGTATTTGTTCTTTGAGGTTTTGGTGCTTGATAGTAATTATCTAAATATGGTTGAGCAGCCGCAAGAAGTGCTAATGGATTTGCACTTTTGGCTATTCTCTCAGCACGGATATCATTGACTTCATTTTGATACTTCTTCAGAATGTCAAAAGTGTGTGCTATGATATGGTGTCTATTTCTTTTGATTGCTTAACAACCGTCACAAATCTTGACCATTCTGGTTGAAGTTGTTGAAGAAATTGAACATTCACTTTCATTGTAGTAACTTGCAAGTTGTCACTTGTCAATTCATTCATCAGTTTATAAAACCGTGAGTAATACGACTCCATGGATTCTCCATCTCGAGAAGTAAACTTCCCAAATTCCCAGAACAGATTGGTCTTAACATCTTGTACGTTCAATGATTCACCCTGTTGTAGCCTTTCAATGGCTATCCACATCTCATTAGCTGTGTTGCATGCATCAACAATTAAGTAGATTTCATCTCCAATACTAGTTAAAAGCAAGAAAATAGCTTCCTTTTCAGCTTGAAAATACAGTTTGTTCTTTGCAGTCATGTTGTGTACTACCTCAGCTTCGTCATGTTGTGGTACTTTTGGAGAATCTACTGTTGCAGCAACAACTTCTATTACTACACCATCATCTTGATACTAGTACAGTAGAGGATCGTAGGGACCATATAGTATGCGTTTTCTCAGTCCTTACCATTTGGTTTCGTCGTCAACTGTACGTAGAAAACTTGATTCCATTGTGAATATTTCCCTGGTCCAGCATTGTGTGATCGATCTTTTGAACCAGCTGCCATGATATTATTGTGCATTTGACTATCTGTCAAGGATGTGTTGACTGGAGTAGACATGCTGAATGAATGATTATGAATTATGAAGTGTGAAAGTTGTTGGATCTTAAGTGGTTGTGATGTGATTGAAGTTGTGGTTATGAATGCAATTAACGTCCACGGGATTTTACAGGTCTATGATTTAAACCGATAAAAAAATTAACGGGATTTTATAAAATCTATAAGAAAAAACTTTGAATGAATAAGTGTTTGTTGTTTAAGGTTTTGCTTTGTTGTTAGATTAGACGTTTAAAGTCCTTGTTTATGGTTTGTTTGACTGCTTTGTTTTAGTTTAAGTTGTGTCGTTGTTACTAAGTTTAAATTGTCTTTAAAATAAAGCAAACCGCTCCTAGATTTTAAAACCCCCCCAAACCGCACCCAATAATTACTCAAACCGCGCCAAGCAATTACTAAACGCCACCAAATGAGGCAAACCGCCGCCTGAATATTCACTAAACGCTATATTGATTGAGAAAACCGCTGCCTAAAATTGACTTACTCGCTATGTATTGATAATATCTCAAAACCGCTGCACAAAACTTTTGTACTCAAACCGCGATAACTTTGGCTACTGCGGCTAAGAAAAAGCGAAACCGCCTTGTAATTTATATCAAACGCCATTGGATTCAAATATTAGGCATGGTAACGATTCTTTTTGCCAATAAAATAATCAACTCGCCTTGTAACATGTTCAAACCGCCATGATAAGTGGCAAACCGCCGTGCATAAAGGTCAAACCGCCTTCAATTATTAAATTCAAATTAAATCAAACCGCCTTTGACCATTTCCTTAAAACGTGGATCTTGTCCCTCCTTTTGTCAAACCGCCTCTTAGAAAAAGATATTTTAAGCAAACCTCCACTTAGAACATAAGCTCGAAATAAGCACTTTTCATTCAAATAAGCTATTTCACCACGTAATTAAGATATAGAGGCTTTCAACTAAGTGACATGAGGAGTATTACGTACAAAATAACATGATTTCACTTGTGAATCCCTAAGAACAACTCAAACCGCCACTTAGAACTTATGAATAAACCAAACCTTTTAAGCTTTATGATCGAACTAGGAGCTTGTATATCACTTGTAATGGCAACACATGAACCTGTTTAACATTTAGAACAATAGAAACAACACGATTAACCAACAAATTAAACCCAAAATTAAATTTTGAGCCGTGGGCTATTTTGAGCAAAAATAAGCCACAAATTTGATGATTTTAACCACAAATGAATCACGAATCCACCCTTTAAGCTCTGATACCAATTGTAGGATCCCGATAATCACTTCCACTTCATATAACGAATCACGAATCGATCAAGAAAAGAGAAAAAGAGTTGATTTCTAGAGAGAGAAACTAGTGAGAGAGTTGAGAGAGAGTGAGATGGGAGAGAAAATAGAAAAGTGAAATGTTTATTATGAAATCAACTACTAACTTTTCCTAGGAGGAAAAGTTACTTATATAACCCGACACAATAAGTGACATTCGGGATATTTGATTAGGACCTGGGCTCGGGTTTTGCTTGGGATTAAACCCGAAACATATACAATATTAGATTAACTATCGAGCCCGATTCCCGATACATTCCTATTACAACGTTAACTAATTGATTGACCGAGACTAAAATACATAATGGACGAACTTTATGTTTGACTCAATATTTTGAGGCTAACAATCTCCCCCGAAGTGAGTTCATTGATGACACTCCTTCATGAGATCAATGAGATTGCTTTTGTCGTTAAGCTCATGTGGTCTTGGTCTTTCTCTTTGTTCTTAGTTGTAGGTTTGTTCCTTCATGCTTTGTGATCTTGACTTTGAGCCTTTGTCATTGTCTTTATATCACTTGTGATATTATACTTATTGGTTAGGGCTTGAGGGTTTTTGGTATAGGTTTTAGTGGTTACGGGTTTAGAGTTTTTGGTATAGGGTTTAGTGGTTAGGGGTTTGGAGTTTATAGTTTAGTGGTTAGGGGTTTAGGGTTTAATGTTTATGTAAATATCATTGTGATATTATACCTAGTGGTTAGGTGTTTAAGGTTTTTGGGGTGAGGTAAAGTAAATGAGGTAGGGGGTATAGGGTATTAAAATAAAAATATTACAAATATAATGGGCGGTTAGTTATTTATATAGTATTAAAAAATTAAGCGGGTTGGTAATTTTTAAAATATAAGGGGGGTCGTAAAAACATATAAATTGGGGGGTGTAAAAGGGTAATGGGGGGGGTAAAATAAATATAGGTGTTTGTAATAAATAAAAAGTTAAAATATAATGAAAAAGGTCGTGTAAAAAAATGAGTTATAAGGGCGTATAAAATATGTAGTAAGTGTGGTTTTGGTGGTAAATAAAAAAAATAAAAAACATACACGCAGACGATTAAAAAGGTGGAGGAGTAAAAAAAAAAAATGGGGTAAAAGGGAGGGGGGGGGGGGGGGTAATATAATAGGTAATATATAAATAAAAGGTAAAATGGGAAATAAATAAATTTAAAATTAAAAAAATAAATATTTAATATAAGGGGGGATGGGTAGTTGTAATAGTAAAAATAGGGGTTAAAATATCCTAATATTAAAGGGGTAAAATAAAAATACAAAAAAAAAATATAGAAAATAAAAAAAAAAAATTAAAAAAAAAAAAAAAATATTTTATAAAAAAATAAAAAAAAAATATAAGAGAAAATTCCGGGGGGGGGTTTTTATTTTTGTTTTTTTTTGTGGGTTTTTTAGTGGTTTAGATATAAAAAATAACAAAAAATAAATAAAAAAAAAAAAAAAAAATAAATTATAAAAAAAAAAAATAATATAAAATAAAAATTAAAAGGGGGGGTGGTTTGGGGGGGGTTTTTGGTTTTGGAGGGTGTTAGGTTTGTAGAAAATATTTTTTTTTAAAAATAATAATTAGAAAAAATAGTCAGGTGTTTTTTTTTTTTTGGGGTTTTTTTTTGCGTTTTGGTTTTTTTGGGGGTGTAGGGTTCGGGTTTGGAGGTGGCGAGGTGGGGGGGGTTGTTTGTTGGGGTTGGGCGGAGGGGGGGGTGGTGGCGTTGGTTGGTTTTTCTGATAAAAATAGAAAATAAAAAAAGAAAAAAATAAATAAAAAAAAATAAAATAAAAAAAAAAAAAAAAATATTAATAAAAAAATAAAAAAAAAAATAATATAAAAAAAAATAATTAGATATATAAAAAAAAAATATTTAGGTTTAGGCGTGGAGGGGGGTTTTTGGTTTGGAGTTTTGGGGGGGGTAGGGTTTTTGTGTTGTTGGTTGTTTTGGTTTTTTTTTGTGGGGGTGTGGGGTTTATAAAAAAAATAGGGCTGGGGGCGGGTAGGTTTTGGGGTTTTGTTTTTTTATGGTTTTTTTGGGTGGGGGGTTTGTTTTTTTTGGAAAAATAAAAAGAAATACTATAAAAAAAAAATAAAAATATAAATACGGATTTTTTAGTTTTTTTTTGGTTGGGTGGTTTTTTGTTTTTTTTTGGGGGGGTTTAATGGTTTTTTGTGGTTTTTGGTTTGGGGGTGGGGGGTTTTTTTGTGCGGGGGGTGGTGGGGGGGTGGTCGGGTGGGGGAGGTTTTGTTTTTTTTGGGTTTTTTTGTTGGTCGGGGTTGGGGTTTTTGTTGGTGTGGGGGGGGGGGGGGGGTGGGGGTTTGTGGGTGGTGGTGTTATGGGGTTTCCGTTGTGGCGGGTGGGTTGTGTGGTGTTTGTTTTTGGGGTTAATAAAAAATAATAATATAAATTATAAAAAATTAAAATAAGAAAAAAAAAAAAATTAAATTATTTATTATAAATGAAATATAAAAAAAAATAATATAAATATTAAATATATAAATAAAACTAAATATATAAAAAATAAGAAAAATTTAAAAATAAAAATCTAAAAAAATATAAAAAATACTATAAAAAAAATATTAATAATATAAGATATTAATTAACAAATATAATAATAAAAAAAAAAATTTAATAAAAAATAATAATAGTAATAAAATATAAAAAATTAAAAAAAAATAAAAAAAAATATTTAAATAAAAAAAAAAAAATTTATATAGGGTGGTTTTTGGGGTGTTTAGGTTTTTTCTTGGGTGTTGTTGGGTGCGTTGGGGGGCGGGTTTTGTGGGGTCGTTTGTGGGTTTTGGGGGGGGTTGTTGCGGTTTTAGTTGGGGGGAGGGGGGGGGTGGTTGGGTTTATCGGGGTTTGTGAGGGGGGGTTTGGGTTTTAGGTTTTGGTGGGGTTGTTGGTGTGGTGGGTGGAGGGGGTAGGGCAGGGGGGGTGTTAGGGGGGGGGGTTTTTTTTTTGTTTTGGGGGCGGGGTTTTTTTTGGTTGGGTGGTGGGGAGGGTTTGTTGAAGGGGGTTTTTTTTAGGGGGGGTTTTTTTGTTTTGGGTTTTTGGTGGGTGTGGGGAGTTTGGTTGGGGAGGTGGGGGGGGGTTTGTTTTGGGGTGCGGGGTTTTGGGGGGGGGTTTTGGGGGTGTGTTTTTTTCTTGGAAAAAAAAAAAATAATGAAAAAATAATTAAAAAAAAAAAATTCGGGGGGGTTAAGTTGTTTTTTGGGGTTGTGGGTTTTTTTTGGTGTTTGGGGTTTGGGAGTTTTTGGGGGGGTTTTTTTTTTGGGGGGTTTGGGTTGGGTGAAAAAAAAAAAATAATAAATTATAAAAATAATAAAATAGGGTTTGTGGGGGGTCGGGTGGGGTGGTTGGGTGGTTTGGGTGGGGGGGGGTTTAGTGGTTTAGGGGTTTTGGATTTTTGGTTTTATAGGGTTTTTAGTCTGGTTTAGGGGTTTTTTAGGTTTTAGTATAGGTTTTTTTTTAGTGGTTAGGGTTTTTTTAGGGTTTTTTGATAATAGGTTTTATGGTTTAGGGGTCTTTAAGGTTTTTGTTTTATAGGGTCTATGTGGTTTAGGGCGGTTTTTAGGGAATTTTTGGTATAGTTTTCTTTAGTGGTTAGGGGTTTTTTCTTTTTTTTTAGCGTTTCTTGTTTATTGTTTTTTTTTTTAAGAGTATTTGTTATTCATTTATAATCACTTGTGATATTATTACCTAGTAGGTTTGGGGTAGTTTTTTTGCAATAATGTTTTTGTGGTTTAGGGGTTTTTTAGGGTGTTGGTATAGGTTTTTAAGGGTTAGGGAATTTTAGGGTTTAGGGAGTTATAAGCTTTTAGTCGGTTTTGGGGGTTTTTTAGGATTTTTGGTTATTGGTTTTTAGTGGTTAGGGGTTTTTTTAGGGTTGGTACAAGGTTTTTTTAGGTATGTTCAGGGTTTTAGGTTTTTTTTTTTTTTGGGTTATAGTGTTATCAGGGATTTAGTGGTTAGGGTTTTAGGGGTATTTTCCAAAGTTTATTGTATATATCAATGTGGTTATTATACTTAAGCGGTTTAGGGGTTTTGACTTTTTGGTTTTTTATTGGTTTTTTTAGTTGTTAGGGGAATTAGGGTTTTTTGGTAATATAGGGGTTTTAGTGGTTTTTTTAAGGGTTTTAGTGTTTTTTGGTTGTTTTTATGGGCTTCTGGCGGTTAGGGCTTTTACGATTTTTGGTTTTTTTATGGTTTTTGGTACTGGTTAATGGGTTTTTTTTGGGGCTTTTGGTTATAGGGTTTAGTGGTTATGGGTTTTAGGGGTTTTTGATTTAGTTTTTCATGAATTGGGGGTTTGCGGTTTTTTTTTTAATTATAGGTTTTAATGTTTATGTAAAATATATCACTTGTGAATATTTATAGGGGTTTTAATGTTTTTATGATATGAAGTTTTCAGTGGTTACGGGTTTAGATTTTTCTGGTTTATTAGGTTTGTTTTAGTGGTTAGGGGGGTTTAGGGTTTTTGGTATAGGTTTATTTGCGGTTGATTGGGTTTTTAGGGGATTTTTAAAGTGTTATTTGAATATAGCAAGACTTATGGATGCTTTTGAGGGTTATTTCCAATATATTATAACCAGACATTTAATTGATGTCTCTTTTGGTTCATTTTTTTTACTTTATCACTTGTGATATACTCATATTGTAGTGAATACAGAATTAGTGTTTTTTATATTATAATGTTTTTATTCACATGTGACATACCTCATATGTAGGAATTACCAGAATTTAGTAGGTTTATTCGGATTGTCAACCGTGGGAGTATTCCCGGATTACTAAATAGGGTTGGGTAATTGGGTTGAATTAATTATTTGGCTAACTCGGGTTCGGTGGGACCCGAATTGACCGAATAAAAATAAGGGATTTTTTTAATTATAATTTTTATGTAAATTTTGTATTTTTAAAAGATGTTAATTTTTAAAAAAGGAATTTTTTATTTTTTTTTCATATAAGTTTACATATGGCCATGTTAATATTACTTGAGATATTTCATTGCTTTGTTATATTTTAATTTATTATCACCTCCTATATTTTTGTATTTTTTCAATAAAATCACCCCTAAAAAGTAAACATTATTCATGTCTGGTTATAAATATTCAAATATCGAAAACTTATAGGACCCGGCAAAATTCTCTAACATTGTCAACCAAAAATTCTCAATACTGGTACTCACACTATATGGGAACTTGGAAACACGGATAAACTAATACGGGAGTATAGTTAAATTTAATCATTGAAATAAAATAAAAGATTGAGTGTGTTTCCTCACTATTAGAAGCTGTTATTAAAAAAGAAGGTAATTATATATCACACAACAAATAGGATAATCACAACACTAAACCAAAAATATTAACTATGTTTATAGAGAAATAATCACAAGTGATTTTACCACGTTCATACAACCGGTTAACATCCACTTGGTTTAGTAACAGATTTTTAAAATATCGCATGGGACCTTTTTGAAACAATTACTCTAAACAAAATTTACATGTATACTAACCGTTTTTATACAAGTGTAAATACAACCGGAAACATTTTATACGGGTCTGAGTCGCACCATACTACGAGAATCAATGGCTCAACACTGGTTCAGCAATAAACTCTTGTTTCTCCACAAAGAAGTCCAAGATCTCCTCAATTTTCTCTTGGAAACTGACTTGACTAAGGACTTTACTTCTTCGTTAACATTACCTACATTAAAAGGGTATTTTGTAGCTCATCTAGATCGGGAAGATCATTTATTATGATTTCCCATTGTTTATGACACAAAAACAGCAAGACAAGCATCGTTGTAGCAGCAGCCCAAAAGAGTTGAAGGTTGCTTATATGTTAAAGGATAAACTTACCTACACCAATTTGATAACCTAATGCTGCTAGTCAAATTCGGCTGCAGTTGCCTCGTTCATCATAAACACCACCAGGCCAAAATAAAAAATGCTCTTATTTAATTTTTTACTATCAAATATTTAAAGCACGGGTTAGATAATTGAAGTCACAAAAATAAGCTTAGAGTAAATAGTTGGGAGGTTTTTTTAGTATATTAAAAATCAAATTGCATGTAGTGTCAGATATAGTAAGTTTCTTGATAAAAATAGAACGTGAAAATTAATAGATCTAGGTTTCACAATTAACAGCTAAGCTTTCTCAGTGATCAAACACGAAAACACAACTGGTCATTTGATAAAAAAATATAGCTCATGTGTACAAATTATGTAACAATAATTACAAATTATTTAGTTAAATAAACTAGTTATGCTTTGTGCATCTACTTAAACGTATGATAAAATCTCTACTTATACAACTAATCAGAAGAAGGTCGCATGACCGCCTAGCACATGTTAACAGATTTCAAAATTAAGAATCTCAATAAAAAATATAAAATTAAAGAATGAAAGAGAGTAATTAGATTTGAGAAATATCTTGGAACGGGTTTGTGTTACAATTTAATGCACTTGAAGAATTATTGGGACTTTTAGGAATTCTTTAAACCATATTTAAGTTGCTTTTTATCGGACCAACATTCCTCTTGATATTGCAATCACTTAAGAGCTATGCGATTTGTTTTGCATTTTTTTCAAGCCTCTCTTTCTGGCAAGTTCATTATACATTGTTAGGCCCTTCAGGCCCGTTACTTTTATACTTTTGAAAATATCTACAACCAAATTCAAGTTTTTTTTTTTTTAAAAAAAGATAGTTGGTTTGTTCTATTTGCAAAGGCATAATTAATACGACGTTGCTTGTTGATTTGGATGGGTGAAAATAATTACGACACAAAGACTTTTTGTGGCATATTTAAAAATGTTTTTATAACAGCTAAGGATTTAAGTTTGAAAATAACAATACATT
This sequence comes from Tanacetum coccineum, assembly GCA_026074375.1. Classification (NCBI taxonomy): domain Eukaryota; kingdom Viridiplantae; phylum Streptophyta; class Magnoliopsida; order Asterales; family Asteraceae; genus Tanacetum; species Tanacetum coccineum. Next base: position 54,663 of record BQNB010014147.1, on the reverse strand, counting down.
TATCCAGATTATTGTAAGAAAATTAGTTGTTGTTAGGAGGTAATTCCGCACTAAAAATATCGACCTTTTAGCTGACTTTTACCCATTTGTGGATATATTTTTTTAAAACCTCAAATCAAGACACTTGAAGGTAATTGGTGTCAAAATTTCCACATGTACTTATGGATTCAACCTTAATTGATAATTAATACCTTGTTGAACAAAGTGTCTCACAGCCTGCTTGGTACTTCCCAAAGTCGGTATGTCTTTCATCATCAGGGGGTACTATTACCCAATCGTCCCAAATGTGGCCAAAGAGTTTCTGCAATCATTACCATTAAAAAATATTAAAATTTGAAAGAAAAACCATCTCGAAAATTACTTATAAGATTATAATTATACGTTTTTTGGTATTGGAAAAACCAAAAATCCGCTTTTACTTAAAGCAAACCTATTAATACCTTCAGTAATCTTGCCTCCAGCAAGATGAACGATGCCAATAGCAACAAATGTGAATCCTGTCAAATGTGATTTTGTTTCATCTTCAATATGCTTTTTGTATTTTTGTGGATCTAGCTGACTTGTTATAATGTATGATTTAGCATCACCAGAACCTGAAAAACAAAAGCTACTTTATAGTCTTCGATACAAACTTATTCCACCCAAAAAGAATTCAAGCATTTTCTAACTTTTACTATGCAATAAACTTTAATGTTATTCAATCATTGCAGCTATCACTTGAAAAACGTCATAACGAACACCTAATACATTAACAAGCAAAACAAATTATGTTTCATGAAATGCCATAACCGATAAACCATAATTTCAATGAATAGTAATTGCTCACTTTGTGAAGCACGAGCTTGATTTGTTGATGACGGACGAACATGTTGGAGCTCCTTCACATCATAGCCAAAAATGGTATAGAGCTTATTAAAGGCCTTGTTAAGAACAAAAGAAGGAAATGATTGGTTCTGATAGTTTTTTGTTACAAGTTGAGTGAGTTCATCTCTCTTTATCGGGCATCCAAAACTCTGTTATGATTTAAAAAGGACATAGCGTATCACTTCTGCAACAAGCTTGTCTCCTCCTTGTACTTTAACACAATTGCAATTCTAAATCCTGTTCTACAGAAGTTACTATCGAACCATTTTGATTTGAAAGGGTGAAAATGTATGAACACAGATTCAAATAATGTATCAGGGGACAAGATCGACCTCTTTGAGAAAATTACCAACGTGAGGAAAAGTCACTTTTTGTGGTTTCATTCACCCTTAAAGCAAGAAACATGTCATGTAACCTTCTTATAACCCAAAACTCATCATAACTAATCGTTAACAGACAATACCTTATCATCAACATGGGCGAAAACATACCACGAGCTTCATTTCAGTTCAGTTCATAAGTGCTTTACCTTATCATCAACAGGGGCGAAAACAACCTTAAGTGTTTCAAAAACTTCTTCAACAAGCTTACCAGCATTAATCTTAGAGAAAAATTAATGTCCTTACACATTACACCACAAACAACAGTTATCAGAAGTAATATAACCAAAAAAAAGATTTTATATTTACTTTTGTTTAACACTATTTGATTTCTTAGCCACGACAAATTTATGATCACGGATCTTCGTTTTGGGAGACGGTGAGACTACCGCGACCTGCTTCTTCGTAAATCAACTGAAACCATAAAATTAATGCCAAAAATGATCAGAAATTAATGCTAACCGGTAATTATGGAATAGTAGTATTATGGTGAAATTAGTGTTTATGATGTGACCGAATTGAATTTACAATGAAAAAATAAAAATAAAGGGTTTATTGAGATGGGAAAAAAATAACCGATGGGATTAATCTGATATTACAGAAGTTGAAGTTATATGAAATATAATCTGAATATACAAAGCAACGTCTAAGACGCAATTCGTATTCATAATGATGTTCTTGACATTTTAAAGAAGAATCACATAGCGTGGACCAAGGAACTTCATACTAGACACCATCCTAGCGCCACACTAGTAGCACATTAGAAAAAAACACAACTTGGTTGGAGTTAACACGTCAACTGCCATGTAATAATTTGTTACCTTGTAACACGTCAACTTTTTTCAATTGGGTTCATGTTATTAGAGACTTTCTATGTTGAAAGAATACACTTAATATGAATTGAATTCATTTTCTTTAGAGAGGCTACTGTCAAATAAAACTAAAAACTAGGTCATTACAATATGCAAAAAGCTAAACGTCCAGTAACATAAACAAATTCAGGCAATTAACTTCTGGCAATACCAAGGGCTGTCTAAAGGAGTGTTTGTATTTTCTTTTTTGAAGTGCTTATGGACTTTAAAAAGTGGTTGGGCATAACCAACAAGCTTACGCTCATTTGTTATTTGAGCTTAAATAAGCCCTTTATATAAGCCTTTTGACGTGTACTTTTGCAGCTTAATTGTCCTAATTACATATTCACCCTCATATTCCGCTCAGACCACCAAAATTTTAATCGAACTCCCTACACTATATGCACTACAGTTACCAGCAACTTTCGATACACCATTTACAACATGTTTTAAATGTTTTGTCCTTTTTGGCCACTTTTATCACTAGTATTCTCACTAGCATTATCTTAATGTAACATCACAAGTGATAATTCACAGAAAATAACAACAATATCTTATTCAACTTATCAGTTTTAGTTGTGATTTGCAAAACTAAAATTAAAGTTATGCAAAACTAACCTTTTTATCTCAGTTGATATACTACTGGTCAACAACCGCACTAATAATCACTTTATAACAGTAAAAATTAGAGTATTATGACAACAATCTATCAATAAGCAACTAGAATGAATAAAATCAAAAAATTATTCACAAATATCATAAAAACATAACGAAAATTCAAAAATAAGAAGAATATCACAAAAAAAAATACTTAAATAACAACAAACTAACGGATCTCTATAAGCGTACCATCATCGGCGTTATGAATCGATTCGTTTTGAACCGATTTTTTTCAGGATCTGATGATTTACTATTTCCATGTTTCATTTTTGTGCTTATTTCGTGATTTGTACGATTAATTTGGGCAGATTTTTGTTTTTTTTTGTTAGGGTTTGATGTGTAGAGAGAGAATTTGTGTGATGTGCGTGTTTTTTTGACAGGAAATTGGGGGTAGTTGTAAATTATTGAATATTTACGTTTTAGGTCCTTCTATCATGTTTTAAAATTTAGCAATATTAGTCCTTTCGTGTTTTTAATTATTTGATCAAATCCTATGTAATCAACGGCTCAGATCTGTCCCTCAGTATGTGAGGAAAAAGTAGTCCTCAAAATAACTTGACTCTATACATGTGTCATACTAATTTCTATAAAATAAGGAATAAAAACCTTACGAGTCTTCATTTGGAAAGAACCGTATATAGTTGAACAAACTATATGGCCTGGATTTCTTGTTGTTTGGACCAGTTTACACCAAACGCAAATTTATAATAGTGGTTAGTTTTGGTTTTTACAATAAAAACCCAATTATTAAAGATCAAATCATACTTAAGGTATGTTTGGCGAAGGGTTTATTTGTGCTTATCAAGACTTGAGCTTTTAAAATAAGCCGACTTATAAAATAAGTCTCGTTTGTCACGCGTGCTTATGAAATGGCTTATAAGTCATAAGTCTCTATAAGCTTCAACCCCATAAAAAAGGCTAAAAACTTTAGACCAGACTTTTGAACCGTAAATTACTTATTTACCCACAAAAATATCTAACATATACAAAAATACAAATTTCAATTTCGTCTTATAATATAAGCTTTAGCCCCAACTCCAACTCTAGCCTTAGCTCCAACCTCAGCCAAGCACCAACCACAACCCCAACTCATTTCGCCAAACATACCCAACTCATTTCGTCAAACATACCCATAGAAATTGATAGCCTACAACCCTGGTTACTAGCGCGAAACTCGACCTTGAAGAACACACAACACATCAACAATGATTCCAAACCCTAAGTAGGCTGTGAAACACATGGGTTGTGCTTGGGACAAACAAACCCACAACCCTTACAGAATTGAAAATGAAAACGTAACACTCGATTACCCTGGACTTTTGCTAAAATAAAGACTAAACCTAACAATACCTTTATATATTTTTATTTTAGCACCTTATTTTTACTATTCATCTTCTAAACATACTTTTAAACCTAAAATATTAGAAAAAAAGTTAATTAAAACGCCACTTATAAGCTTGAGCTAAATGGCTAACAATAGGCCCTCAAACTAAGAGATAATTGTTCCTACCTCCAAAATAATACCCGCTAACGAATCTACATTGCCTCAACGTCACGCGGGTATCCTGAAATTTTCATGTGAAATAGTTTGTGACCGTATCACTTAAATTTATATCATCTAAAGTTATCGTCATCCATAAAATTATTGTCATTCAACACGTATACTTGAAACAAATTGTTCGTAAAAAATATTAATTACAGGGTGATCGTTCAATTTGTAAGCGGATGCATAGTGACGTCTTGCAAGTACACTATCTGTTTATTCAATCATAGATAATTACTCAGACTTGATAAATGATTCGGGATCAAGACTCACATAATTATATTGATGATCAGTTAATTCTTAATTTCATATAACAGGAGTCGATACCTTTTGATATAACTTGAAAGGTAGCTAGGCTGCGTCGACATCTCATTATCACCGTAACAAAGTTTTCAAAGACGACACGTAATCAAACACAAATAGTAACCAAGTAAATGTGATTAGACTAAAAAGACGCAATGAACAATCATTCGAGAAACATTTAGTCATATCGACTTTGCATCAAAAGTTATAGATCATCAACATATACTGTTACGACCGCGAAGTCGCGGATAACTATCAAATAGGATTAGGATAATTATCATAGTTTAATATGTGTTAGGATATGTGTTTGAGTCGTTTCAGGATAGGTATTTGTTTGGGAATGTTTATCATTTTCCTATTGTTTATCTTGTGTTTTATTCGGCTATATATACCGAATGGGTTTATTAATGAAAGTTAAGTTTTAGTCAAATAAATAAATATCGGTGTTTTCTCTCTTTTATTCTTAAGGAGCTCGCATCACGTTTGAAGGGGTGCCCTATCTCGATACTATCCGCAAGGATTGTATCAATTGGTGCTTTCATTGAGAGCTCTCGTTGAGAGGGCTTTCGATTTAGGGTTCCAAATTATTATTTTTTGCTATTCATGGGTTACTATTCATGTGGTACTGTTCACGCGATACTATTAACGTGTTACTGTTCACCAGTAAAAAAATAATTTTTTTTACTGTTCTTCCGGTTATTGTTCGTCAGAGTACTATTCATGGCATCTGGCGGCAGCGATCGGGACGCAGAAGACGCACTATCTAAGCTCTTGCAAATGAGTACGATGGCTGAATATCAGAAAGACTTTGAGATGCTTATAAATCGAGTAATTGGGATCTCTGAATCTTTACTTACATCGTTTTATATCTCCGGACTTAAACTGATAATACAAATAGAACTATTGAGGGCAAACCTACAACTTTAGGAGAAGCCTTTTCCTTAGCCCGTATTATCAAGGCTTGTTTTGAGGCTATTGCAGAGAAATAGAAAGAGCATATCAATAAAAAGAAAGGAGATACCATTCTACCATTACAACATAAATTGGTTTCACCTAAAATTAAAAGGGTCCTTAGATGTTGATGAAGATATTCGTGTTGATGAGGTTAGTAGTGCGATAGACTGTGTTATCCATATTGGTGAGAGTAATAAAGTTCGTAGCAAGAAGAGTCACGGGGCAACGGAAGGCGAAAGAAGGGCGTTGTGTTATGTCCAAGACAGCGGAAGGCGGAAGAAGAAAAAGATGGAGGCTAAAATTCAAAGAAGATTATGGGATCCCGGAATCAAGATCGTTTTTAGACAACATCTTGAGGATAAGGTGGTTTCTGAAGGGGTGGGGAGTGTTACGACCGCGAAGTCGCGGATAACTATCAAATAGGATTATGATAATTATCATAGTTTAATATGTGTTAAGATATGAGTTTGAGTCGTTTTGGGATATGTATTTGTTTGGGAATGTTTATCATTTTCCTATTGTTTATCTTGTGTTTTATTCGGCTATATATACCTAATGGGTTTATTAATGAAAGTTAAGTTTTGGTCAAATAAATAAATATCTGTGTTTTCTCTCTTTTATTCTTAAAGAGCTTGCATTACGCTTGAAGGGGTGCCCTATCCCGATACTATCCGCAAGGATCGTATCAATTGGTGCTTTCATTGAGAGCTCTCGTTGAGAGGGCTTCCGATTTAGGGTTCTAAAAAAAATTACTATTCATAGGTTACTATTCATGTAGTACTGTTCACGCGTTACTATTCAAGTGTTACTGTTCACCAGTAAAAAAATAATTTTTTTTACTGTTCTTCGGGTTATTGTTCGTCAGAGTACTATTCATGGCATCTGGCGGCAGCGATCGGGACGCGGAAGACACACTATCTAAGCTCTTGCAAATGGGTACGATGGCTGAATATCATAAAGACTTTGAGATGCTTATAAATCGAGTAACGAGGATCTCTGAATCTTTACTTACATTGTTTTATATCTCCGGACTTAAACTAACGATACAAATAGAACTATTGAGGGCAAGACCTACAACCTTAGGAGAAGTCTTTTCCTTAGCCCGTATTATCGAGGCTCGTTTTGAGGCAATTGCAGAGAAAGAGAAAGAGCATATCAATAAAAAGAAAGGAGATACCATTCTATCATTACAACATAAATTGGCTTCACCTGAAATTAAAGGGTCCTTAGATGCTGATGAAGATATTCGTGTTGATGAGGTTAGTAGTGCGATAGACTGTGTTATCCATATTGGTGAGAGTAATGAAGTTCGTAGCAAGAAGAGTCGTGGGGCAACGGAAGGCGAAAGAAGGGCGTTGTGTTATGTCCAAGACAGCGGAAGGCGGAAGAAGAAAAAGATGGAGGCTGAAATTCAAAGAAGATTATGGGATCCCGGAATCAAGATCGTTTTTAGACAACACCTTGAGGACAAGGTGGTTTCTGAAGGGGTGGGGAGTGTTACGACCGCGAAGTCGCGGATAACTATCAAATAGGATTAGGATAATTATCATAGTTTAATATGTGTTAGGATATGTGTTTGAGTCGTTTTAGGATAGGTATTTGTTTAGGAATGTTTATCATTTTCCTATTGTTTATCTTGTGTTTTATTCGGCTATATATACCGAATGGGTTTATTAATGAAAGTTAAGTTTTGGTCAAATAAATAAATATCTGTGTTTTCTCTCTTTTATTCTTAAGGAGCTCGCATCACGCTTGAAGGGGTGCCCTATCCCGATACTATCCGCAAGGATCGTATCAAAGTCTTAGTGGTTCTTTGAAAACAAGTAAGGATTAGCTTGTCTTGGGATTTAAGAAAATTGATTACTTAGAGTACAAGGTATATCAAGGTTGGGACTTGAGGTGGAATGATCGAATATTTAGGGTTTTCTAAAGGTTAGTAGATTAATCTTTACCAGAAAGCGGGTTTAACACACTTGTGAGATTGTTAGTAAAGTTGGTTAAGAAACAACTTGATAAGTTTTTTAGCAAGGCAAAAAAAGAATGGCTAGTTCGATAACTAGGTTTGACATCGAGAAGCTCGATGGGAATATTATACAAATCATGGAGGTTCAAAACAAGTTAGATTAAAGCAACTTGGTTTTACACAAGTTGAGTTCAAACAACTTGGTCATAAACAAGTTGGGTTTAAACAACTTGATCCTAGTTTTGAAATAGGAGTCCATGGAGTACAAATTGATAAACGTGTTTAGTTTGAGGTGGAACTGCATAAAGCTCAAGGGGATCATGAAGTTGAGGTTTTTCATGTTAGTAACGATGATGATGTAGTAGCTCAAAGATGGTTGGAGGACAAGCAACTTGAAGAAAGGACAAACACAGACTGCTTGGTATAGGAGCAGGAAAAGGTACACCTTAGCATGAAGGTGAGGGTAGACATTACGGTAACCAGAGTACCTAGTTAAGAGGGTTAAGAGGGTCCAGGTGGGGGCAGACATTACGGTAACCCGAGTACCCTAAGGAAGCTAAACTCGAGAATCTACTAAAGTACAAGGCATGGTTAACAAGGCGGTTCCCGATTCGAGGTTCCAGCATTGAATGAAGATGCTGAGTATCGTTAATGCCTAAGTATTACTCATAACGTGAAAATTGTTATATGTTAGTAGCAATACTTATGAGGGTTAAATATGAATTCGACAATAATAAGAGGTTGGATTGTATTTGGTTTAAATAGAGTTTAGGATTGTACTTAGATTAGGAAACTAGTTGCTTGGCTTGCTTGGCTTGCAAGCCAAGCATGTAACCTTCATATGGAATTTGTATTCCATATGGATTGTACCCCCTCATCCCTTAATACAATGTAACGTTTAGGGCCACATGTGTGTTTTCTTTGAATCTATATTCCACACTAGCTTTCAAGGTTTGTTGGACTTGTTTTCAACAGTATAAATACACCAATAAGTTACATTACAATTTAGCTAATCAATTTGTAAACTCTTTATATCTTCTAACAACTTTATAATTCCAATAACAAATCATTATTCTTGCAATTTGAAGTTCTTTTCTTGTTCATAAGAATTTTCTGTTGTTTGATCTATTCTTCTTCATTTCACATTGCTGAATTATGGAAGAATAATTGCTACATATTATTCGGTATCAGAGCTACTTCCCCAGCTAGATACATTTCAGTTTCTATTACAAATTTGTCCAACTATCTATAAATGCCACCAACAAACACCATAATCCATCATTTCAGTTTTTCCATTTTGCAAACTAAAACACGCACTAGAATGATTCTTTTTTTCCATTTCCTAATCGAAAACACGTGTATTTAGTTAAGAAATAATAGTTAGTTACACTTAGTTAGTTAGAATTCTTGAGTTAGTTGAA
>BQNB010014147.1:0-33118 GCA_026074375.1 Tanacetum coccineum | reverse complement strand
AATTGGATTGAATTGTTTGGGTATATGATAACCCTCAAGTTTGCATTATTTACGAAAATACCACCGCCCATTTTTATTATTTATACTTGTTCTTTCATGCTTTCTACAGATTGATTCTTGACTTTGGTGTATGTATGGGTTTTGAAACATTATACACGGGAGTGTTTTAAGCCGTGCTAAGCACGGCCCATGGAGTTCATATTGGGGGAGATTCTCTCAAGTTACAAGAACTTAAAAGAATCCTCCCCTCCCCCGTTCATATTAGAGGTTTTTGAGAATACACGCGTTAAATTTTTAGAAACTTTCTAAACTACTTAACTGAAAAAAAACAGTTACACGATCAATTATAGTAACAAAAGTATCACAGTTGATTTTGTTATAATATAAGAACATGAACTGTCATAAAGAGTGCATAAAGGAAAGGAAAATATAATGATATTTCTAGTTTGGTTAAGTTATTTTGTTATGATTTAAATATTTTGTTCTTCTCTCTCTCTACCCTCAATTCAAAAACCCTAATTGATGAACATCTTCTAACAAAGATGACTTTCAAACTCTATAAATTAACAATCTAAATTCCTTCTTCCCTTTTGTTTGAATCCTGTTATAACCCCTGAAATTGGGATTAATCATTGATTGATTAATCTCATATCGAGCGTGTTAGGCGGGTTTCTCATCTTGGGTTTTTGTAATTTAGATTTGTTATTCTCCTCTTTAAATCAATTAGACTCCGTTTCCGTTTCCGTTTAATCTCGCTGTCATTGAAAACCCTGAATCTGTTTTTCTTTTCAAATCCTTTTTTTTTATCTGATCTCCCTTCAATCCAAAGATTCTATATTGGGATTTCGTAATCCAAAGAGGACAGCGTTATCGTATTTCTAGTCTCTATTATATTTTACAAAATTTTTCCGAAAATTTTTCGGCAAAAGAGCTTTTTCAATCATGTAAACAATACGGACATGTTGTTGATTCGTTTATACTACGGAAAAGGACGAAATAAGTAAATGTTTTGGTTTTGTTTGTTTTATCAACGTGTTTAATGTTGATCGCTTGGTGAACAATTTATGCACAATTTGGGTGGGTCAATTCAAGCTTCACACTAATAAGGCAAGATTTCAAAGAGCTACTTTGAACAAGGGTCAAGGGGCAGATCATAAGAAGGTTGCTAATTCGCCTCGTCCTAATAGTGGTTATTCTGGGAGTTCTAATTCATATGTTAATGCGGTAAAAAATCATAAGTCGGTTGATCATGACTCCCCTGCCATTTGTTCTTAGACGAGATTGTGCGCTGCTCCAAAGACTTATCTTCATCCTTAATGGGTTAGGATTAAAGAATTTACATCCCGTTACCAATCTCAAGAACGCTCTATGAACGAAGGTCCGGGACTTGAATGTAAGTTTACATAGGGGAAATTATGGTTTCTCTAGAATTTTCCTCTCTGTGAAATCGAAAAGAGCAATTCCGCGATAATGTGGGAGTTAGCGTCTTGGTTCTCTGAAAATTCGCCAAGCTTTCTTTCGATATCAATCCAGATTGTCCGCATTGTGTGGGTAAAATTGAAGGTTTCCAATTGAAACTATGAACTTTGAACACTTTCAAAAGAATTGGTCCAACCAGGTGGGGGAAGCTAATCAGACCACTAATGACTCTGATGGGAATATGTTTCCACTCAAAAACGATTATGTTTAGTATCACTAGTCCATCTCAAATATTTATGAAAACTTCAAGATCATTTTCCCATGGGAAAAGTGTAATGATTCCGTGCAAGGAGGTCCTGGTTGGACCCTGACCTGGTGGATACTCTGAGAGGAGGAATTATCTGATGAACGATTCATTATAAGAAGGAAATGAAGAACCTGAATCTGAGAATGATTGTAGCTACTCGTTCCGAAGGTTCCAGATACGGTTTTTGAAATATGAAGAGTGGTTCAAAAAAAGAGACTCATCGTGTGGATCCTTTTGGGCTATAACCTTTTGCTAACAAAAGACAAAGGATCAAAAACATAAGAGAGTGGTACAAAAATTCTAGTCCCCAAATTCCTACCACGGGTATTTACACCTAATAACGACAATGATGATACAGGGGATAAAGAATCTGTTAATGACTTTGAAGAGGAGAAGCTCAACCGAAGACGATGGAGATTCCAAACAATTCCATACCTCAAAGAAATGTATATGAAAACCGCAAGTTTTCGTGTCGTTTTAAGAAATCAGTGGCAACAGAGTTCATAGGGGGCGTCATTTATGTGTCTTAAAAGGAGGAATGGTGAAAGTGGCCAAACAATGGGCTATAAAACATGATGGGTGATTAACAATCTGTCCGATATCATTGAATCTCAAGGAGCGTCGATTGTAGATCGATGAATTTTTTGTCCCTTAATATACAAGGCCTCGCTCAAAAGGCCAAAAAAGATTGGGCAAAGGAGTTATGTGTGAAGAATAAGGTGAATTTTCTAGCGATTCAAGAAACAAAGATGGAGGAGATTGATCTTTTCGAATATCGTCGGTGTTTGGGGTATTCGACTTTTGAGCATCTTCATAGTAATTCGGTAGCAATTCATGTGCAATCTTGTGTTTCTTAATCCCAACATTTTTTGAAAAAAAAAAGCTTCACATATTTCATTTTTTTATCATATTAGGGTGTTTGGTTAATTGAATACGGAATAAATTGACCTCATGATATTGCGGTCTATTGCTCCTCATGATCCCGCGTGATAAACGTATGCTTGAGACTACTTGCGCATGTTATTAATCAGTGGTCAAGAGAGTTGTGATCTTATGGGGGACTTAATGATGTTCGCGTCAAATCAGACAGTTGGTACTAATTTTAATGTCTTTTTTTTTCAAAGTATGTGGCGAGATATTTTAATTTTTTATTAATTCCACGGTTCTTGAATAATTCATCTTGAATGGCAGTGCTATCACGGTTGTGGACATAAGTCGCGACAAAAATGAGCAATTGATGATTTTTTGTATCTAACAATTTGCTAAAATATTTTCCTCTCATTAATCGGCATCACTTGATAATTCTTATCCGATCACAGAACCGATACTTCCTCGAGAGTCGGGCCCATGATTATGGTCCGGTTCCCTTCGATTTCTTCACCATTGGAATCATCTCGATTGGCGCTTTAATGATTTCGTCACTTCAACTGGAATTCCGGCCCCTGTCTGTTACTCTAATGAATGCGTATCTTGCGGGTAAATTGAAATTCCTTAAAGCTCACATCAAGATTTGGATTAAAATATAACAAAAGTGAACCAGTTTCTACTATGCAAATCTTAAGAAGGAGCTGAACCAGTTAGATGCGGTATTGACAAAGGTACAGTACTGAGGTAGAAGCGTAAAAAAGAGCGGAGGTGTTGGCTGCTCTTCGTAACATTGATCATAATTTCATTCCTGGATTTGGCTCAAAAGTCCAAGATCAAAATGGTCAATCGAAGGCGATGAAAAACTCAAAATTTTTTTCCCAACGGCATTTTGAATAAAAAAAACGTAATCAAATAACATCAGGGGTATTACGGAATTGATGAGCGTTTGGAAAGGACAGCCTATGATGTCAAAAACAGAATTTCTTTTCTCATTTTTCAGGCTAGATTCGCTAAAACCTTCGTAGAGGCGTGCTAATATTGGATATGAGATTTTCTTGAAAACTTTTTCTTGAAGATCAAAGGTTCGGACCTCGAGCGAGAAGTTCCCTAAACAGATAATTAAAAACGCTGTTTGGGCTGTGGCACAGACAAATTCCCCGGGGCCCTGACGGGTTTTCTTTGGCTTTTAATCGCATTTTGGCCTGTTATTGAGCACGATGTTTATAGTGGCGTAAATCCATTTCTTCATTCTTGGAGAAATTCCTCCTGTTGTAACTCAATCATTTATAGCTTTGATCCCAGAAATCCCGGACGCTAACTTGGATCAAGTGACTTTAGACCATTAGCCTCATTGGAAGTATCTACAAAATCTATTGCCAAGATTTTGTCACCCGGCTTGTTAATGTTTTGGGGACATTGTTTAATGAATCAATCTGCGTTATCGCCGAAGACAAATTTAGAGGGTTCCGTTTAATTTCTTACATGAGATTCTCCAGCGGTGTACCAAAAAGAAGAAGAAAACTCTAATTTTTAAGGTCGATTTTGAAAAGGCCTTCGATTCAATTAGATGGGATTTTTTAGATGATGTTCTTAAAGAGTTCGGTTTCAGGTGTAAATGACGTAACTGGATTCAAAGTTGCCTAACTTCTTCTAAGGGTTCTATTCTTGTCAATGGATGTCCTACGAATGAGTTCCAATTCTATAAAGGGTTGAAACAAGGCGATCCTTTATCCCCATTCCTCTTTATCCTCGTGATGGAGAGCCTTCATTTATCTTTTCAAAGGATCGTAAACGCGGGGATGTTTAAAGGTATTGTGTTAGATCAATCTTTATGTCTTTCGCATATGTTCTATGCGGATGATGCTATTTTCTTAGGGGAGTGGAGTGACGGTAATATCTCCACTTTGATTCACGTTTTGAAATGTTTTTTTCATGCTTCGGGCCTTAAGATTAACTTGAACAAAAGTAAGATAATGGGGATTAATGTGGAAAGTGCTCAGGTCATCCAAGCGGCTGCAAAGTTAGGATGTCTCGTTCTTAAGTGTCCTTTCTACTATCTTGGGACTAAATGGGAGGTTCTATGACACGTGTTCAAGCATGGCAAGAGATAGTTGAAAAAGTGAAGTCTAGGCTTTCCAAATGGAAATCCAAAACTTTATCTATTGGTGGTCGTTTAACTTTGTTGAAATCGGTTTTAGGATCTATTCCAGTCTTTCACATGTCTATTTTCAAAGTTCCTTCAAAGGTGCTTCATATCTTGGAGTCTATTAGAAGTCATTTCTTTAATGGCCATGATCCGGGTAGTAAAAAGGCTTCTTGGGTTAAATGGAACAATGTTTTGACAGACAAAAAACGAGGCGGGCTAGGTGTGTCTAGCTTATTTGCGTTAAATAGAGGCTTGATGATTAAGTAGGTTTGGAAGTTTCTCTCGCAAAAAGACTCTCTTTGGACTAAAGTTATTGTGGCTATTCACGGTGTGGGTGGTAAAATTCATTCGGAATGGACTTCTACTGGCAAATCATGTTGGCTTTCGATTTTGAGTGAAGTTCGATCTCTCCAAAGAAAAGGTATGTACATTTTTGATTATCTGACTCATAAGATGGGAAACGGGGAGTCCACCAAATTCTGGTTGGATCATTGGCATACTAGGGGCATTTTTAAAGACATTTTTCCCAGATTATACGCGCTTGAATCCTCAAAGGATGTTACTGTTAGTTCCAAGATAGGTGACACGAGTTTGGTCTGCTCCTTCCGTCGAATTCCTAGAGGGGGTATCGAGCAAAATCAATTTCACCGACAGTGCTTGGTAGAGATTGGTCGTTCTGTCACTATCGTACCTTCCGGCTGACAGATGAATTGGAAATCGGGAGAGTACGGGTATAATTTTCGTGGCCTCTGCTCGTAGACGTATCGATGAGATATGCCTTCCGAATATTGGAAGAGAAACTAATGTTAAAAGTGTGGTCCCGATAAAAATTAACGTTATTTCTTTTTACTTGCCTGGAAAATCAAGACCGATGCTTTACTACCGGTCAACGATTCTCGTAGAGGTATTGACATTCAGAGATGGCGTGTCCCAATTTGTGATAACGCAATTGAATCCGACGGACCATATTGTTCTTTAGGTGTGTATTGGTTCAGGTAACATTGCTAATAAGGTTTTGAGCTGGTGGAATTTGGATCACGCAAACTTGAACTCATATGCAGAATGGAAGTCTTGGCTTGTTTCAATTCGTATGGATTCCAAACTCAAAAAGATGTTCGAAGGAGTTTGGTACTCCATTTGGTGGTAACGTTTTGAGATCTATCGAACCAAGCTCATATTATGACGAGAGAATACCTTCGAAGATCGATGCTTATTGATAATGTCATTGCTAAGTTCTTTTTATTGGTGAGAGTATAGATCTAAAGCCTCTGTTCGGAATGGAACGAATGGCTCAAAAAAACCCCTATATTATTGTTTTGTAATCTAGCTCCTTGCTAGTTTTTGTTTCTAATAAAATCGCCGTTCCAAAAAAAAAAAAAAAAAAAAAAAAAAATAAACTAGTACATGGTATACCGAGTTTACAAATAAATTAAGACAGGGCACGTGTCTTTAAATTTTATTGAATATATATTCAAACAAATAGATGTCATCTCTACCGGAGTAGAAAATGCTCAAACTTTTTTGTGAAGATAATATATACTTCTACGGTCTATCTCGAGTTATATAAGTTGGTATAATATAATACATAATCGCGTTACTTTAAAACAAAAACAATACATAAACGTTTTGAAATCACTCTTACACGTGCCGCAAACCATGTAGGTAAATAATTGTCCATGCAACATAGTGGTATTTATTTGTGTGATTCCTTGACTTCGAAGGTGCCACTTTATGCAGGAAACATGGCATATCCTAACAACATGCAACGAAAATAGAAAACTTTCAAGAGGTTGATCGCAGATATATTCTTGTTGCGGAGAAAAGTGCAAATAATTCTTATGTTTGAACTTAATAATTAAATCAACTAATGGTTCATACAAATTTTTTGGTGAGAAAGGTGAACTTATATTAAAGATAAAAAACTTATACAAGATTCAGCATAAACAAAGGACATGCCCAATGTTTATATAAACAGAAACGTACTACTAAGCCATACTATCAATGCAATGACATTGCATACAAACAACACATCTCTAAGACATATCTACTAGGCATCACACCATCTCTGATAACACCATATCAGTGGTACATCAAGTTCACCATTCCCACCCACCATAGGTTCAGAGAACAACTTTCAAATGGTCTAAAACTCTTCTTTTTCCTTCAAATGTGAAAATACATTATCGTGACCAATAAACAACGTGTACAAAGAGCAATACCACAACACTAAAAAAATGTCAAGAAAAATGTAATTAAAAGTAAAAAAAAGTGTCACTAAAAGTAAAAAAATGAGTATAAAAAATTGTCACTAAAAGGCTTATTTGCTTCTACCACACTTAAAAAAATGTAGGTAAAAGTCCAGTCGGTAAAAGTATAGTTATAGTGACACTAAAATAATGTGAACAAGTGTTTTTTGTCTTTGGTGACACATTTTGTTTATAAAAAGTGTCATCAAATCTCAAAATTTTAGACTTTTGTTTACACTTTTTAAAAATTGTCAATAAAAGGTTGGATTTAATGACTTTTTTTTGTATCAGTAGAAACTTTGTCACTAAAAGTCTATTACTCCGTATCTTGTAATGCAAGCTGCATAGACATGCTTAAACCAACTAGGAGCAGCTTATGAGGGCCGGCCTTTGTGTTGGGCAAGGTGGACAACGGCCCAAGGCAACATTTGAGAAGGGGCATCATTTTGTTAACACATGTTACATTGAGATAGATTCATTTTTTTAATGCATGTTAGTATTCCCCTTATATATTTACACATTTAGTCACTGACAAAGTCAACAATCAGTTACATAAATAAATGACGTATGGAATTATTCAAGCCCACATAACTTTGCAAACCCATGCTGAACACATAATGTAGAAAGTTTCCAGTTAGCAGTATTCTCACAAATGACATAATAACTCACAAATTGAAAAAGTCCCGGTGTTACAACCAGATAAAAAAAGTGCATAGTGATTTGTGGGCGATCAAGGCAATTCAAAGTCGATTCAATCATATATTATTCTCTTAAATCTTCATCTATATGTAAACTACTAATCAGGTGATTCAATACTTCACCATATTAATATTATTTTTTTTTTTTTCGTATATTGCTATAATTTAAATAATATTACCGCTAAAACTAATTGTTGCTTTTTTCACACTGTCGGGTGCTCAAAATAGGAAAAGAAAGCAAAAAGAAGAAGAATATAATAAAGCTCAGTTGGGTCTTTGAAACCGTTTGTTGTTAGAAAAGAAAAAAAAAGAATAATAACGTTGAAGAAAATATTGAAAGTTAATAAAAATCCTATAAACAATGAAAATATATTAGAAGTACGATGAGTCAAGAGAGGCTGAATGAGTTGTCAATACTAAGTAAAAAAAGTAGTTTTTTTTAGAAAATGTCGACTATGACAAGATAATTGATGAATTTGCTTCAAGAAGTGCACGTAGACATCGTTTTAGGTGATATAACCGGAGCTTGTAATTCAGAGTTTATTTCTTTGTATCGTAACATTTTACTTAATAAATAAAAATCGGCATGGGATGAGCAGCCTAGCTTAATTGAGTAGGTTCAAAACCACTAAAAGATAATGTGTTTTTTTGCTTATAAGGGGGCATATTTTTGTCGGCTCGCCCCGGGCATCAAATACTAACAACTAGCACAAAACAACTGAACATATTCACCTAAAAATAACTAGTCTAGCAAAAAAAATTGCAAAAACTAGTCCTTCATGAAGAAACCCTTGCAGAATTGCTATATTTCAAACCATAGAACACCAGATGTCGATGTCAAATGCAGACCATCCTCACATCTAAAGTATTCTAAATCATCTAATCTATACATGGTGGCATCACCATTACAGAGTAAAACTCCAGTTCCTTGAGTGATTTTGTTGTTAAAAAAAGATTTTTATTGGTCAAAAACTATTTGGTAACTGTGAATTTGTTGTTCTCATTGAATGTGTAACTTCGTTGTAAAACAAATAGTTTAAGTTACAAATCATGGAGATAAACTTTTAAGACAATTTGTAAATGCAAAAATGTAATTAAGGCAAAAAAAACGTATTTATTGACGTTAATTCGTTATTTGATGAACGTAAAATAATTCCAAAATTTTTTTTGAACGGAAAACAATTTATTGAGAAACTAGCAAGGATCTAGAAAGTTACAAATAAATTTAAGTTACGGGTGTAAGCCAACTATCCCAAGAAAAAGACATTTTACATCTAGCATTACACCAAGCGAAAGATCGAGCAACAATGTCATCAAAAATCACGGTCTTCCTCGGCTTGTGAGAAGTGAAAAGCAACTGATTCCTATAAATTCCAAATGCACCACCAAGAGACGATAAAGACAACCTTCTAAAAATGGATTTAGAGAAGAGAACCCATTCTGATATTCTTAAACCAAGACAACCATTCGCATAAGAACCAACAACCAAAAGACCCAAAAAACAACAAAATAAATGGAGGAGTTCAGACCAACCCAAATCCCACCATCTACAAATGAGACAGAATAAATCTGAAGCCATGGAGCAACTAAATAATATATGGGACGTGGATTCATGGGACAAGGAGCAAACTGGGCAATCCAAAGAAGAGAAACTTGGGTGTTAGGGCATGAATGTCACGATGACAAAATTCAGCCGATTGGCAACCGCTCAACAAACCTTCCAAAGCGAAAATGTTGATTTTTATAGGAATAAATTCTAAATCCATCTCGTGGCAACTTTCAACTTGCGGAAGAAATTCTCAAACCAACAGATTTAACGACAATATTCATAAACACAAACAAGCACTCCCCCAATTTAAATTCCAAACCAAACCCAACGATCTTTCAGAAGTAGAAAGAGAAACAAACTAACCAAATCATTAAGAAGAGAAAGCTGCTGAGATTCAACGCCTCCTCTCACCGGACGACGAAAGGAACTGTTCAGCCCTTCAGAAATCTTGACATAAACCGAGCACGATTTGTTGTTCTCATTGAATGTGTAACTTCGTTGTAAAACAAATAGTTTAAGTTACAAATCATGGAGATAAACTTTTAAGACAATTTGTAATGCAAAAATGTAAATAAGGCAAAACGTATTTTTGACGTTTAATTCGTTATTTGGATAACTAAAACTAATTACAATTGATTAAGCAGGAATATATTAAACTATAAATTAATCATAACTTGAAATCACAAAATCTGGATGGTATTATTTTTATTTTATTTAAACGTAAACTAAAGTTGATGTTTAAATATGAATTTTATCTCTTTAAAGAGGTTCTGATGCCTATTTTCTTTTAACTAATTATTAAGTTTTAAATTTATAAAACTCGTTCACCTATGATCTACAAACGCACTAACATGTAGAGAACCGGTGTCGTGTAAAGTGAAGGATTGGTAAATCCCGAGGTCTTCACAAGAGCTAAGTGTTTTTATTTATAATTTAAAATTAGTCACGTTTTCAAAGCTGTTTGATTTGAAATTTGAAATAAAAAAAATACTACATTGAAATTGAAAAGATTAATTCAAGGAAAAAGGTTGTACTACCTAGCATAACTCTATACTGTGAGATGATGTCCTAATGCATGTCTACATCCTTTTATTATGGTGGTTGAATGGGGTCTAAATCGTCAGGTTCGAGTTGTAATCGCAACCTAATCTATACTTCCTATGATCTCAATCTCATTGTTCGCATAAATCAGGCATCTAGGTTGCAGTCATTAAGCCCCCAACTATCCTAAAGACCTGCCTAAATGTCGACAATCCTAATTCTCAACATGAAACCCTCCTAAAAGGATTTTCCATGCTTTATAAGTGCCTAATCTAATGTAGGCGGTAGAATGTGCAACCCCTACACTCAAAATAGATGCTAACCTAATTCGAGTATCCAAATAGACTACCCTTCAATTGCTTACGTCTGTTCAATACCTGAGATGAACTACACTACCCTTAGCACTACCAAAATGCGAGGATCTAACAATAGGAAACTAGAATATCCAGAAAACATCAGTTAAACTAAGAAACATGCATTATCACAATAACGAATACATAATTAGGCCAGCACAAAAAGTGCTTAGCCACTCATGCTAGAAATTGCAGAAATAATAATGAAAGAAACCATGGATTGATTGAACATTATAATTCTTACAAAACATCGATGAAGGATTAATACAAATACATTTAAAAAGCAATCCCCCTAGAATGATGGTGGAATGGGAACCGAAAAACGTCTTCTATATAAAACCCAATCGTGACTTCTGAGTCCTCCCTCAAATGAATAAAGAAATAACAAAAAAAAATTTTTAAAAGGGGTTTTTTATAGTATTATAGCCATGTATCACTACGGCGTTAGGCTAATGAGGAGCTAGCTACCCGTGTTTTGCTAAATGCACGTATACTTTCATAGTTTGATATAACTACGACGTAGCCTTAAGAGAGGAGCTACGCCGTAGTTGCTTCCAATGTCAAATTCTTCCAAAACCTACGGCGTAGCCTTAACAGGTCAACTACGTTGTAGTTAGCTTAGTCCAGAATTGCTTAATTCGTTTTAAGTATGGGCTACGGTGTAGTTACATCGAACAAACTACGCCGTAGTTCACATATGGAATATCTACTTAGTACATTTTTCATCACAGATCCTTTCATTTCCGCGTCTTTTCATTCCAAAGCTTATATTTTTTTAAAAACGAAATATGAAACAATTTAGTACACAATTTCATAGAAATATAACAATTATGAGCATATTATAAGAGAATTCGATACTAAAAAGTATAAACTATTTGATGCTTCAAAATTCGATACACAAGACCACACGAACCCGGATGTACCTTTAATTACTCAAGTTATCTTTTTATATATATTTCGTTCGGTTCATAAATTACTTTTCATTTGTTTGTTTATGATGAAGATTTTGGAGGTGGATAAATGATATAGGCACGATAATTTGATAACCAACTGATCTACACAAGGATTTAAGATATTTGTCATTTGGCATGAATTGTAATTTGATTTTTATTTTATTTTAACTAGTTAAAGGAATACATTTGCAACTCTATACTCATGCATGAGTATTGTTTTGTAACATGTTAATTTATTGAAATATCTTTTGCTCATACTGCTTAATTGAGTGTCACTGTTGGACCTGAATCACTAACAACTAACAAGCCATTTTTAAAAAATAATAATAATAAAAAAAAAAAAAATTGGCGACAATCCACAACCAAAAATACATTAAAAAAGACTCAGGACCCATACAAAGAACTCAATGACCCACAAAATGACTCAAAGACCTACAGTTTTTAGCATAAATTATAACCAATTAGCTACATAAAAATATAGCCAATATACTCTCATAATAAAGTCATGTGATAACTTAAATGTAGTGTATCTCTTAACTATTTACCCAACCACATATTAAAAAGGGTTAAGTCCATATATTACCAACGTACTTTCTAGATTTTACACATCTAGGTAACCAACTTTAAATATTACCAATCTAGGCATTGGAACCGGCTAATTTGTGCAGATATCAATATGACCTCTGATTCCACCCATTTAATGACCTTTAACTAACTTCCACGTCAGATTTTTATTTTTTCCACCTCATATTTTTTTACCCATAATCACTCTCACTGTAGAACCCGGTTTTAACCCGTTTATACCAAAATAAAATATAAGAAATTTTGGGGGTCAGTTTGACCGATATTGAACCCACTTTTGTCTTTTCTTTCATGTTCTTATCTTTTTTTTAACAATCAAATCCACTTGTTTAAATAATCGTTCAAATTGCAACTTGTTCACTATTAATAGGACATCATTTAGTTTGTCATGGCGCTCATTTAATTCCATATCTGAAACAAGTATCGTCTACACATTTAGATAAGTTATCTATCCCAACAACACAACACAATTCAAACGTAACCTTCCAATCTTGCTGGCCATTGGCTAAGATTTTAACCCATCCCTTTACAGTACGACGTTGGGTGTATTCAAATGCAACAATTCGACGAATATGTGTCCGTTTTATATACAAATGGATTATTGTTGTAGGTTTAGATATCGTTTATAAACAATGGTATTTGTTTGTGTTTTCTTGAATCTGCATATTTGTTTAGAAGTTTGGGTTGAGTTTCAAGAAAGAAGAAAGATGATGAAACCATAGATGTGATTGGTATAAAATAAGGTTAAAATTAAATTGTGGTTTTAACTTTTTCTCAAAAATGAGCTCGTTGGAAAAAAAGATTGTCCGAAAATAGAGATTGTCGGAAAATGAGCTCGTTGGAAAATAGAGATTGTCGAAAAGTTACCGGAGTTATGGTGGTTTCCGTATGTTGATGAAGATGTTGTGGTGAATGCCATTTTTTAAGATCTAGGTTTAATGAAAATGTTAAGACTATGGTTAACATATCATTAGTCCAATTAAAGTCAACAACTGATGTGTATATCCAACTAATATAAAATAGAAAAAAAAATGACGTGTCGGTCATTTTTTAGTTTCAACCGCACCACAGAGGAAAAAGCCAGTCATGATTACCCTAATCGTACAACAAGTTTGAAAGATTCAATGCCTAGATTGGTAATATTCAAAGTTTGTTACCTAGATATGTAAAATTTAAAAGGTACGTTGGTAATATATAGACTTAACCCTATTAAAAAATATATTGATGAGTAAAAAAAATAGGTTCGCAGAACTACAAATGATGTCTTTTAACTATAAAAAGATTCGAATTCAGTTCTCTTGCTCGATCATAAAATGGGCTAAAATCATAAATGAAAATGATAATATAAAGAAACAACATACAACGCCATACAATAAGGCATGTATGGCAATACTTCAAAGGGAGATGATTTGTACACTCCTTCTTTTGATTGGGATACTCAAAAATATAGTGACTTAACATTTATACCCTTGTAAGAATGAATATGAGTAAAAGTGATTTAAGGGTATAAATGTCAAGTCATCAAATTTGATGTCCCAAGTCAAAACAAGAGTGGTGCAAATCAACATTTCCCACTTGAAAACATGCCGTACAATAGTAATTATTTTTTAAGAAATTAATTAACTTGTCAAAAACTCCAAGTTCTCTTTAGTTTGGTTTTAGTAAAGACATGCCCTTATACTCTTGCTTGCTACCTCTATTTTCTCTGTTTTTCCTAATACTTAATACTAAGATGCGGGAAACAAGATGAACCATGCCACACAAGAAGTATGTAATCGATATTAAATGTAAAGCTTCTAGAACTGTAGCATTTCTCCATTTTTCCGCGTCATTGTAACGACCCATAAGATCACTATTTATGTTAAGTCCGATACGCGTTACTTTTAATATTTACTTTTAAGCTAAAATCGTATAGACTAAAAATATCAAATGAATATAAACGGTCCATTCAAATAAACGGTCATCAAATAAATTAAGGTTTACATCAACCAAGTAAGAAATAATTATTAAGAAGATAATTATGTACTTTGCGTATTTTATTTTTATTGGCCACGTAAAAGGGTTATGTGTCGCAATAAAATACATTTGGACGCACCTCAGAAATACCAAGACTTACCTAGACTCAAACCAATACCCACTTTTAAAACCTTAACACAAAATTTAATCAATCCTTGTGTTAAATACCCACTATGGCCGGCTATACACTAAAACCAACTAGGAAATCTTCCTAAATATTATATAAGTACATGTACAACTATGGTTTAATTAAAACTAGTACTAAAATGTTCCTAGTAGCTTAATACACATTGGATAATACCCAAATTTCCTTTCTTTCTCCCTTGGGTGCCGATTACATGCATGTATGCATACAAATCTATAAGATTTTGCTAGCTAACAAAATCTTGTACATCAACTAACTAATTAAAGCTTGTACTTAGGTGGTTTAGCAAGAAACAATGTGTGACTAACTAGAAACCACTAAACCACAAGGTTAGGGCACGGTTTGGTTTTGATTTAATGACTAGGGGAGGTAACTAGTTCTCATGTCTATAAATACCACTCATAAGTTCCCAAAATACATTTCCAAAAACTCTTAAACTCTCTCTAAGATAAACCTCCCCCATTTACTCCCTAATTCCATTCGACTATATCATAACCGAACCCATACGCAAACCACATACACTCTAAGGACTCAAGGAAGCATTTAGGAGCAAGTCTAAAGGTCTAAGGGGAAACACGAGCTAAGGACTAGCACACTACACGTCCACTTCTCAATCTTAGAGCTATAGGACCTTTGTAAGTCTCTCACGATACTTTACATATCGTAGTTAATTGTCTTTTGATTTCTAGACTCATGTCGCGATGCATATGAAGTATACGTACCTATATATGTACACGTTATACTCGTGTGGTGCAAGAAACTAATAAAGTGCATGTACCAAGTGATTTAACACGACAAGGACTTAAAATGTTTTATCCAATATGAAAGCTTGGTCTCCAACATGAACAACATACCCTATACACGATTTTAAAGAAAACTACACGTGAACACTTTGAATACACGCGACACTAGGACTTGGTAACGAATATACAAGTTGCACGAACACTTGCATGTAAAATTCGATGTGCATACGAGCTAAATACGTAACCTTTTATCACTAGGATCTTTTGAATAAGTATGGTTTGCTAGGGGAAAATCAATGGGCCATCGTGGGCTTGTTAAACCTTCAAGGGTACATGACCCGGGACCAAACCGGTCCAAACAAGTTCGTTTGATAAGCCACGGCTTATTTATAAGTCCCTCGAGCTTATCTAGGACCCTACACATGTGTGTTCATCAACATTGACCCTTCCTACCTTTTAGAAAACCAAACGAACCCTTTTTGGGCTTAATAGCCCATGTCCGAACCCCAACATGCCCAAACAGTGGAGACCATGGCTTATCAATAAGCTCACTCGAGCTTATTAAGAGACCTACATGATTATTGACTCTCATGGACCTTAACATGCTCTAGAAAATTAAGCCCGAACCCTTAAAACCCTTATTGGGCCTTAACAGGCCCAAGCTGGCCCAATAAGAGTGCTTATTAGCTTATTTTGAATAAGCTGAAAAAGAAAACAGATTGTTTGGGCTTAATATAAATTGGAAATGAGCTAGCAAAGCCTATAAACCCTTAAGGGTGTTCGTCGAGTAAGCTATTGGGCTTTCGGGCCCAATAAGCTCAAAATAAGCCAAGATAAGCTCGCTGAGCTTATTGACAGCTTATTTGATTTAATGGACTTAATTACACTTAATGGACCCAAAGGGACCCAACCGAAAGGCCTAAAACCCTCTTCGGGTCTTAAATGGGCCCAACGACCCACTAACGAGTGCTTATTTGCTTATTTAAATAAGCTGAAATGAAACAGACCCTAAAGCACTAAATAAGCCCAAGAAATAAGTTAGATAAACCTAAGGGACCCTTAAGGTTCCATACGGGTTGAGTTATTGGGCCCGTAAGCCCAATAAGCTCGAAATAAGCTACAATAAGCTCCTTGAGCTTTATTATAGCTTATAAGGCCCCACTGAGCTTATTGAGGACCTTTAAAATTATTAAAACTATAACGGACCTTTAAAATTATTAAAACTATAACGGACCTTTAAAATGCTAAACGGACCTTAACGGGCCCAATAAGGCCCGTTAAGTAAAAAATAAGCTCGATGAGCTTATTTATAAGCCGAAACAGCTTTTACAACTTATTTGAACTTAACAAAAAGAAATGCCACTTGTTGAGTTTTATTTGGAGCTAAAATGCAATTTTTGCAAATCGAGGGACTAAAAATGTACAATTCGAAACTTAAGGGATTAAATTGTTATTTTCAAGTTGTGATAACTCCAGGGACTATTTTTGAAACATTCTGAAACTCAGGGACTGAAGTGTAACTATAAAGACCTAAATTACAATTTTGTAAACTTAAAGGACCTACTTAGAGTAAATGATCGAAACTAAAGGGTTTAAAGTGTAAATATTTATATTTTATAAACCTAAGGATTTAAGTGAAATATCTAGAAACTTAAGGGTATATTGTGAACAAAAGTGAATTAATAAAACACTTAACGAATCGGTCGAATATTAAGATGCGGACATTAAACGGGTTTAATTAACGACGTAATAAATAAGTATATTTATTAATAATGATTTTACGTTTCTCGAGAACCATCGAAATTATAAATACAATAATCATGTGCACCACCACACAAGTGATAACAGTATATATAAACTTGAAATAGAATATGTTTACCAATAGCTCTTAGCTTAAATGTGTAGACTAAGACTTGACCGTATTTACTTAGTGTACTTACGCCGGTGTATTCATTGCTTACCTTGGATATTTATATCATGAGCAGAGAACTACCTTCGTAAGGTGAGTGTCATAGCCCCATGTTTTACAATTATTTAAAATGAATTACTCCTTGGGGTGAGAACATGCTTTGTTTTACAAATTGGACGCAAGTGTACATTTTATACAACTATTACTAGTTTATGCCTAAAGTAGCGTTAGCCCATTGAGCCGTTATCATGAACTGTTAGTTTGCTTAGATCGTTGTATTATGGAACTGCAATTGATGAGACTCGAATGATATGATAGACTATTCGTGATTGACGATCCCCGTTTCGGGTTGACAAGCTATCACCGGGAACGAACGTTATAGCATGTCAAATTTGGGATTTGTTCGGGTTAGTAACGGGGCGGTCATCCGGTGGTCAATTACTGGCAAATTTATATTTGCATTCATACATTTCAAGCTTCGGTGTTCATATGACTTAGGAAAATAAATCACTTTTTATGATGTTATGTCATGTGTTGGCTAAGTGCGATACGACGGTGATAGTAGAGATCCGCGGTCCCTACCATTGATTTACATAAACCTATGAAATCACCAACTTTTCAGTTGACCTTTTAAGCATGTTTTTCAGGTCAATAACACGGAGGTACGTGATTATGACTTTGAAGTCAATAATATGCAGGGGCATGGGACGAGGAGGGGGTGGGCGCGCGTATAAAGATTTGGGTTTGGAGCATGCCATTTTGGGACAATGGATGAGATTAGTAGACCGAAATCCTTATTTGAGTAGTTGTTTGATAAATTTTTGAAGCCATGGGCTATGTTTCAAACAAGTATTTTGTTAATCAAATGTATCTTTTTCAAACGACACGTTTAGTGGTCGTTCTCATATCTTGTGCTAAATTATTCTATAAATGTAACGCCCTCAGATATTCAACATTCCCTACAGCGTGCTCGATTTGAGGGTGTTACAGATTGGTATCAAAGCCAAGGTTATAGAGAAACCAGGCAAAAGTTATTGTCTGGACTATAACCATTTTCAAACCCTTGTTTACACAAAATGGGATTTCGAGGGACATAACATGCATTACTTTGTTTACATATACGCATATATGCTATTACATGACATGCATTGCTTAACATTAATAGGTACAACGTTGCTACCTAATTGATATACGTATATATAAATGATATTACGTATATTACTATAAGATCTTTATTATTAAAGCTTACAGACATATCATATCGATCCTTCCAAATTAATACTTATATAAGTTATTTTTGCTTCTTGCAGTAGTCATGTCTTATGCATCATCCGTTGTTACCTACACTTCCGTCTACACCGACTCTGAGCTAGGAAGGGTATTTTAGGAAGCCAATGAGGAGATATCTGACGGTGGTTCTACACGAGTCATCGTATACGGATACGATGACTCCCTATGCAGCCAGTAGCCCCACCATCACCGGATTACATACCAGGCCCAGAGGATCCACAGACACCACCAGTACCACAGGACGAGGATAAGCGTGAGGCTATGTTCATACAGCCACATGATCCAGACTATGTGCCAGAGCCTATATACCCTGAGTATATACCATTAGAGGATAAGCATGAGTTTCTGGCTGAGGAGCAGCCATTACCTCTTGTTGTTTCACCTACTGCTGAGTCACCAGGATATGTTACTGAGTCGGATCCCGAGGAGCATCTAGAGGAGTATGAGGATGATGAGACAAAGGATGGTCTGGTTGACTACCCTATAGACGGGGGAGAGGACGGAGATGATGATGACGGCGATTCATCCAGGGATGACGCCGATGATGAGGACGAGGATGAAGGGGATGAAGATGATGAGGATGAGGAGGAGGAGGAGGAGGAGGAGCACTTAGCTCCGGCCGACTCCGCTATTGTAGTACCTACTGGTGAGCTTGTTTCCCCACCTGAGGGAACAGAGCCTGTTATACCACCACCCTCTACTGACATTATTATCACTGGAGCTAGGATTATTGTCCGGCTTCAGGCTTCCATATCCCTTCCACCATAGGCAAAGGTTGAGAGACTTCTAGCCATGCCTACTCCACCACCATCACCACATATCTCACTATCACCACCCTCTGCAGGGGAGCGCTTTGCTAGGTGCACGGCCCCACCTACACTTTCATCACCACCACCTGTGCTAGCACCATTACTACCATCATCTTGGTATCCAACCCAAATCCAGACACTTTCATCACCACCACATGTGCTATCACCATTACTACCATCATCTTGGTATCCAACCCAAATCCAGACACTCAGGATATCCTCCACTCAGGCCCTTGTTGATGCGGTTACTACCGCATTACCATCACCACCACTACCACCATCTCTATACATACCACCACCTGTTGACCGTAGGGATGATATTCCCGAGTTCGAGCAGCCACCTCGCAAGAGGTTGAGTTTGTCCACTCTAGGCTCCAGGTATGAGGTCGAGGAGAGTTCTATCACTAGACCTATCGGAGGACGAGGGATATATTATGGGTTTGTCAGCACCATGGATGCTGAAGCGAGACGATAGGGGATTAGTGAGGTTAGGTATGGTATTAGGGATACTTGGGTAGATCCGGAAGAGGCAATTCTTGAGGTAGCACCTATGACCGTGGAAGAGGTCAGTACTAGGGTTACAGAGCTTGCTGAGCTCCATAAGCGTGACATACGGGACTTGTATGCTTTACTAGAGGATGCTCAGGATGGTAGGACTCGTATATCACAGCGAGTTGCCATGGACTCACAGCGGGTCGACTTGAGGAAGCCTATCTTCCCGAAAGGATTGGGTCTCACGTCGATATGATTTGAGCAGCGACTCATCAGTACTTCAGACCCATCCGTGATCATGTGTATGCACAAGAGACCCTCCACCTCCATCCAGCACACCAGACACACGAGCTAAAACTGCAGAGTACTCCTCATTCATACACAACAACAGGTACAAGAGACTCGAGTTTCAGATGCATGCAAATGCTGAGTTAGCAGCGCTTCAAAGAGACCTGATCGTAAGGCGACATACCAGATGGCAGAGCCTCTCCAGTCATCAGAGATATGAGGCAAGAGATGAGCTGGCATGCAGGCCTGAGTTTGTTATCACTGCGAGAGCATCAGAGGAGAGCTAGGACACCATGACCAGAGGCTAGGATTCCCCAGATCCACCAGGAATCTATCTAGGGATGCCGAGCAGTCACATTTAGTATTAATGTTTTTGTGATCTTGCTAGGGCATTATAACAGGCAATGTTAAGATATTAAGGGTTTTATCCCGCTAGCATAGCCTTAAGATTTTTTGTATTTGTAATATTGTACTCCGACAACTACTTTCATGTAAATTGGGTGTCTCGCTGAGAGCGAGTGGGGGGGGAAGAAATGGATGTGTTTATTCGATACTATATACCATCTCTTTTGTTGATTATCATCAACTAATATTATTAAATTCTGTCATAAAACCGTCATGTTTTTGTCTTTGTGATCTAGACAACATCATGGCACCTACAACTAGAAGAGGACCAAATTAACCCCTGTTAAACGACCCAATCCAAACAACTGACTCCAGAATCCTTCAAGCATGATCGACCAAGCTCTTTTGCGAAACTTCAACCAATGGAGTGGACGCCCACGAGATCGCACGGTGGATAACCGAAGGAACGTGCAAACTGCGCGCCCTTGTTTTTACGCTGACGTCATGAAGTGTCAACCTTTAAACTTCAAGGGGACATGAAGGGAGTGTACGGTTTAACTCCGTTGGAAGTGAAAGATGGATCGATATGTCAATATCAAGTGTTTGTTATTGAGAAATCAAGAGTAAGAGTTTTGCCACCTGCACTCTGTTAGGTGTTGCTTTGACTTGGTGGAATGGTCAGATAAGAACTTTAGGTCCAGAGGCATATGCAATGACTTGGGAAGTACTCAAGAAAAAGATAACGGACAAGTATTGTCCGCAAGGTGAAATCAAGAAATTAGAAATTGAGCTGTGGAACCTAAAGGTCAAGGGAAACGATGTTCCCAACATACACGAACGTTTTCCAAGAGTTTAACCCTTGATATGTAATCCAAGTTTGTTGCCAATTAAAACCGAGAAGGTTGACAAGTACATCAGTGGACTTCTTGACAACATTTATGGGAACGTCAAGTCTCCCAGACCCAAGATGTTGGATGAGACTATGAGTTGGCCAATGACTTGATGGATTCAGAAAACTCCGTACCTACCGGAAAGGCAATCTGACAACAAGAGGAAGGCTGATAATTCATCCAGAAACAACCACGGTCACCAACAGCAACCCTTCAAGAGGCAGAATGTCGCCAAAGTCTACAATATGGGGACAGATGAAAGGAAGCCTTATGGGGGATCTCTGCCCAAATGCACCAAGTGTCTCTATCTCACCATAATGCTCCATGCATTCCAAGCGGTGCCACAAGTGCAGACAAAATAGGGCACTTTGCTCGCCGATTGCAGGAAACAAGGAACACAAATGTTGCTAACAACACAGAAGGGCCAATGGGGCAAGGGCTCTCCAAAGGAATGGTTGTTTTTGAGGTGTGGAGCACCAGGACATTTTCAAGGAGAGATTTGACTAAAGCTGAAGAATAAAGATGGAGGAAATGGGAATGCACAAGGCTGGGTTTATGCATTTTGGAATTCCATAAAGAAGGGAAACGCACCTGGGAAAACCCCTGAGCCAATGGTCGGTCACGGGTAACGTTCCTCTTAAAAGACCACTATGCATCTATATCTAATTCGACACTATTGGTGCCGATAGAAGTTTTATATTCCACTGCTTTTAGTTCCTTGATAAACAACGCCCCAACTTCATTAAAAATTGTTACGGATGTCGAAATAGCCCCTGATAGGAAATTAGGGGGTCGAGATAGACACAAATTGAAAATGAGGTTGCAACCTTAAATTTCTTAGGCCAACTGTTTCAACATAGATCTAATGCCCGTAGAACTGGGTAGTTTCGATGTCATTATCGGTATGGACTGGTTAAGAAGATGTCACGCCGTGATCGTGTGCGATGAGAAACTTGTTCAAATTCCTTATGGGAATGAAACTTTGAATTTTTGTGGCAACGAAAGTAGCAACGAGAGAGAATCCCGGTTGACAGTTATCTCATGTTCAAAAGCTCAAGAGTACATGGCCAAAGGATTAAAACCGGGGTCTTTTTAGCACAGATATCCGCCAAGAAAGAGGAGGACAAGTCGGAAAAAAACAGATAAAGGACGACCACTGTCGAGATTTTCCGATGAAGTATTTCTCTCGAGGACTTTGCCAGGTCTTCCTCCAGCTCGACCAGTGGAATTCCAAATCGGTTTAATTCCAGGAGCCGCACCTGTAGCTCGAGCACCGTATCGATTGGCTCCATCCGAAATGAAGGAATTATCAGAACAATTACAAGAACTTTCTGACAAGGGATTCATAAGGCCTAGTTCCTCACCTTGGGGAGCCCCGGTCTTATTTGTCAAAAAGAAGGATGGGTCGTTCAGGATGTGCATCGACTACCGTGAGTTAAATAAACTGACAGTGAAGAATCGTTATCCACTCCCGAGGATCGACGATTTGTTTGATCAACTTCAAGGATCCAGTATTTATTCGAAGATAGATCTGAGATCAGGATATCACCAGCTTAGAGTACGAGAGCAAGACATTCCAAAGACGGCATTTCGAACTCGGTATGGCCATTACGAGTTCCAGGTTATGCCATTCGGTACTGACAAACGCAACCTGCGGTATCATTGACCTCATGAAACCGAGTTTGCAAGCCTTACTTGATAAGTGTCGTAATTGTCTTCATGCGTGACATACTTATTTATTCAAAAGACGAAAGAGAGCCACTGAAGAACACTTAAAAAAGCAATTTTGGAATTGCTTAAGGAGGAGAAGTTGTATGCAAAGTTTTCAAAATGTAAGTTTTGGATTCCGAAGGTACAATTTCTCGGACATGTCATTGATAGTAGAGGCATACATGTGGATCCAGCCAAAATAGAGTCTATCAAGGATTGGGCATCTCCCAAGACACCAACATAAATCCGCCAATTTCTAGGTCTTGCTGGTTACTATCGAAGGTTCATTGAGGGATTTTCGAAGATTGCTAAGTCAATGAAGAAAATTACTCAGAAAGGAATCAAGTTCGACTGGGGAGAAAAGGAAGAGAATGTTTTTCAGTTAATAAAGCAGAAGCTGTGCAGTGCACCAATTCTGGCTTTACCTGAGGGGAGCAAAGACTTTGTGGTCTACTGTGATGCGTCATACAAAGGTTTAGGTGTTGTGTTAATGCAGAGAGAGAAAGTGATTGCCTACGCTTCTCGACAACTAAAAGTTCACGAGAAGAACTACATACCTGCCACTCACGATCAATTGTGTATAAGCTTGGGTCGGTAGTGTTTGCCTTAAAAATATGGAGACACTATCTATACGGAACCAGATGCACAGTGTTCACCGACCATAAAAGCCTACAATACATTCTCGATCAGAAGGAGCTTAACATGAGACAACGCCATTGGCTGGAATTACTGAGTGACTACGATTGTGATATTCGTTATCATCCAGGGAAAGCAAACGTAGTGGCCGATGCGCTGAGCCGTAAGGAACGGATTGAGCCACTGCTGTTCGAGCCCTTAGTTATGACAATTGGCTTGGATCTTCCCAAACGAATATTAGAAGCTCAGATCGAAGCCCAGAAACCAGAGAATCTCGTGAATGAAATGTAGGCGGTATAATTCGAAGGGATATACCCAAGGAAAGATTGTGAACCTCGCGTGCCGATGAACACCTATGTTTAACAACAGCATAGGAGTCGGGATACCTGCTATGGAGACTTTAAGATCCGTGATTATGCAACGAATCCCATAAGTCCACAATAATTCTATCCATCCCGGTTTCCGAAAAGATGTACAAAGGATGTGAAAGAAATTATATTGGAGGCCAAACATAAAGGCTGACATCCGCCACTTATGTTGCAAATGCCTGACATGTGCAAGGGTCAAAGCCGAACATCAAAGGCCATCGGGATTGCTAGTACAACCTGAGATACCCGAGTGGAAGTGGGATAATATCACGATGGATTTTATCACCAGACAAACTACTAGGCGTCACAAAGGTTTCGACACCATCTGGGATTATGGATCGACTTACAAAATCTGCTCACGGGAATTCTTGCCAATAAGAGAGAATGATCCATTAGACAAGTTGGCAATGTTGTACCTAACAAATAGTGGCAAGAACAACGGATCCCCTGCCTCAAATTACTCTGTGATCGTAGATGGAAGATTCACTTCAAATTTTCTGGAAGATTCATTTCAAAAAGCTTTTGGGTACAGATATTAGTATGAGTCACTGAAACCAAGCGTATCATCCAGAAACTGACCGCTAGAGCGATAGAACATTCAAAACTCTCGAGGACATGCTAAACGGCTTGCGTGATCTGATTTAGCAAAGGTTTTGGTTAAGCATTTGCCATTTGGCCGAGATTTCATACAATAAAAACACAGTTATCACGCAAGCAATAAAGTCGCCCCTTATGAGGTACTGTATGGTCGAAAATGTCGATCACCGGTGTGTTGGGCCGAAGTTGGGGAAGCCTAACTGACTGGCCTGGAATTAATCCAAGAAACAACGAAAAAGATCGTCCTGATCAAGCAAAGGATGCAAGCCGCTCAAGATCGACAAAAGAGCTACGCTGATCGGAAACGAAAGCCAATGGAGTTTCGATGATTAGGGGACGAGTTATTCTCAAGGTCTTGCCGTAGAAAGGGGTCGTACAGTTCGGTAAGTGGGGCAAGCTGAACCCGAGATATGTTGGACCTTTCAGGGTGTTAGCCAAAGTTGGGAAAGTTGCCTACAGGCTGGAACTTCCTCAAGAGTTGAGCAGAGTTCACCATACTTTTCATGTGTCAAATTTGAAGAAATGTCACACTGACGAACCATTAGTCATGCCGTTAGAAGGAATTCATGTTGACGATAAGCCTCCAGTTTTGTTAGAAGAGCCCGTTGAAATTATGGAACAAAGAGATCAAACGATTGAAGCGAAGCCGGATACCATTGGTTAAGGTTCGCTGGAACTTTAGGCGGGGCCCAGAGTTCACCTGGGAACGTGAAGATTCGTTTAAACAAAAATACCCACAACTCTTCACAAATCGGGCTTCGTCAACCACTACAAGGTCTTAAGCTTTGAGGACAAAGCTCTTTTAACGGGTGGAGACTGTAACATTTCTCAAATTCAGGTCATTTTACGACTCCTATTACTAGTCACTATTTATTTTAGTCCCGATACGGCGTTTTACTGTTTTTATACTTACTTTTAAGCTAAATCGCGTAGACTAGAAATAATCATTTAATATAAACGGTCACCAAATAAATTAAGGTTTACATCAACCAAGTAAGAAATAATTATTAAAAAGATAATTATGTACTTTGAGTATTGTATATTTATTGGTCACGTAAAAGGGTTACGTTTCGCAATAAAATACATTTGGACACACCTCGGAAATACCTAGACTTACCTAGACTCAAACCAATGCCCACTTTTAAAACCTTAACACAAAATTTTAATCAACCCCTTGTGTTAAATACCCACTATGGCCGGCTATACACTAAAACCAACTAGGAAATCTTCCTAAATATTATATAAGTACATGTACAACTATGGTTTAATTAAAACTAGTACTAAAATGTTCCTAGTAGCTTAATACACATTGGATAATACCCAAATTTCCTTTCTTTCTCCCTTGGGTGCCGATTACATGCATGTATGCATACAAATCTATAAGATTTTGCTAGCTAACAAAATCTTGTACATCAACTAACTAATTAAAGCTTGTACTTAGGTGGTTTAGCAAGAAACAATGTGTGACTAACTAGAAACCACTAAACCACAAGGTTAGGGCACGGTTTGGTTTTGATTTAATGACTAGGGGAGGTAACTAGTTCTCATGTCTATAAATACCACTCATAAGTTCCCAAAATACATTTCCAAAAACTCTTAAACTCTCTCTAAGATAAACCTCCCCCATTTACTCCCTAATTCCATTCGACTATATCATAACCGAACCCATACGCAAACCACATACACTCTAAGGACTCAAGGAAGCATTTAGGAGAAAGTCTAAAGGTCTAAGGGGAAACACGAGCTAAGACGACTAGCACACTACACGTCCACTTCTCAATTTTAGAGCTATAGGACCTTAGAAGTCTCTCACAAACGATACTTTACATAATCGTAGTTTAATTGTCTTTTGATTCTAACTCTGTCGTGATGCATATGAAGTATACGTACCTATATATATACACGTTATACTCGTGTGGTGCAAGAAACTAATAAAGTGCATGTACCAAGTGATTTAACACGACAAGGACTTAAAATGTTTTATCCAATATGAAAGCTTGGTCTCCACCGAACAAAACAAACCCTATACACCATTTTAAAGAAAACTGGATATTGTTTAATTAACATACCAATTTTCCATTTAAAAACGAACTTAAAATAATAAAAACATGACAAAAAATGCATTTGTATTGTATGTTTGCATTTGTATTGTGGCAGGAACGGATATCTCAACAAAAAGACGAAAAACCAACAAGAAAGCGACAAAACATGACACGAGATGGAAAAGTGTGTGAAGACGAAGCCCAATCAAAGTCAAGTCAAATCCGTGAAGAAAAAGCAAAGAAAAATATAACTTGAGGGGTCAAAATGCCAAACCCCTAAGTTATATTAAGGAAACAAAGACAAGGGCTGATTATGCAAATTTGGAAAAGTTCATTTAATAAAGAAAGAAAGGGGAAAAAGGAAATGAAGAGAAGAAAGATGTGGAGGGGCCTTTCTTGTACACAAACCAAACATCCCCTTAATCATCTTCAACCTCTCTCTGTCACAACCCAACTTGTATAACTTTTCTCCCGCCAATACCAAAACCAGCCCGCACCTTGTTTTGCTCCCATACTTCCCCTGCAACACTCCATCATCCACCCTACTAACCCCCCAGCTTTATAAAGTCCATGTTGGCAATCCCTCTCCATTCCCAAAGGCACGTTCGGTTGGCTGAGATTGTTTCCAAAGAAGCTCAAAAGAAATCAAAGGCTGGGATTTGCTTTAGTCTCTCCTCACACAACTAGCACACTTGGTTTTATCTCTCCAAAGAAGCACAAGATGCAAGTCCAATACTTCGGCTATATATAGAGCATCTTGTAAGCCTTTGACATATATAAAAAATCTATCTAATTAGTTTTTAGTTTTTAATTTAACTTAAGCTTATTTTCAGTCATTTACAGCTTTTGCTTTCAGCATTTGTTACATTTTTCAAAAGTTTTAATGCAAAGTTTGAGTTTTTAAAGTCACTTTATAATCCCAAGTGTTAATGTTTCTGAATGAGTTGTTTTAATGTTTTCAAAAGCTCTAACTATTGCGTGTTTACAACTGTTTTATACTTAAGTAACATAAAAGGTTAAGTAGTTAAGTAGAATATCCATACCAACACTCCAAAATATACCTCAGCTTACGTTATGGATGATAAGCCAGTTCTGATGGGCTTATGGATTTCCGACTAGCTTGCTTATGGCAAGCTAGAGGCTTTGTAGATTCATTTGCTTAAACCCTGTTTTGAGCAAGGGGTGTAATAAGTCTCTCTATTTCTACTATTACTTATCTAGTGCAGAATTGCTAGTTTATTTAATACAACTGTTGGTTTTAAGTTTATACTGCTAAACTAATTTATGCTTATTTAAGTGCTTATTATGGATTGAAAATTGCTTATAAGTGTTTTACTTTGTTATTAGAAAATCTGTTTTCAATAAGTTTGAGATAAAAATGATTTTTGAAATTAAAGTCGTTTTGAACAAGCAGTACTAACTCCAAGTTAGTACTGCTAGTTCATTTTTAGGAACAATACTAACTTAACACTACCAGTACTAACTCTAAGTTAATACTGGTAGTTCACTTTTTGGAACAGCATTAACTTCACACTACCAGTACTAACTCCAAGTTAGTACTGCTAGTTCATTTTCTTGGATTTCAAAGGTAGCAGTACTAACTAACACTAGCAGTACTAACTCCAAGTTAGTACTGTCAGTTAAAATTGTTAGTACTGGTAAGGTTAATTTTTAGCTTAATCAGTTATTATTTCAGCTTGTTTAAGATTTCTTCAGCTTTTTAGAGTAGATTAAGCTTATTTTAGTGTACTGTTTTCAGTAGAACTTATTTGTCTTTTCAAAATTACTTTAAGAGTTAATCAGTTTTAGTTTTCTAGCTTATTTATCATTATAGTCCATTCTGGTTGCTTATTCTTATGCTTAAAGTGCTTTATTTTGGTAGTTAACCTCCTGTTTTAGCTTATTTGCTTATTTCTTGTTTAATTGTGTTTTGTTGAGGCTAGCAGTACTAACCTTTAGCCAACAGTACTAACTTATAACTAGCAGTACTAACTCTAAGTTAATACTGGTAGTTAATACTGGTGGTACTGATTGTTAGTACTGTTGTGTTTCTCTTGTTTAATTTAGCTTAATTGTATGCTTCATTTGCTTATTTAGATTTAGATTAGCTTATTTGTGCCTTAGTGTAAAAGTGTTAAAGTGTTTTTGTCATTCCTAGTTTTTATTCTTGTTCCAGCTTATTCTCTTGCTATTTTTATGTGCTTTTGCTTATTATTATCAGTTTTAGTGCTAAATCATTCCCTGTGACATTCAAACACAAATCATCAATCGTCTTTCGATTTTCCATTCCAGCCTCGTTGGGACATAACGACCCGGAGACACCCTATACTGCTTCCGGTTTTCTTGGTCTCGCGTAATTCTGATCCTTTGTTGTGTATTTATATTTATATTTACTTATTGATACATAAAAAGAGGGGTTGGTTCGCGCCTAACCAAAAACTACACGTGAACACTTTGAATACACGCGACACTAGGACTTGGTAACGAATATACAAGTTGCACGAACACTTGCATGTAAAATTCGATGTGCATACGAGCTAAATACATAACCTTTTATCACTAGGATCTTTTGAATAAGTATGGTTTGCTAGGGGAAAATCAATGGGCCATCGTGGGCTTGTTAAACCTTTAAAGGTACACGACCCAGGACCAAATCGGTCCAAACAAGTTCGTTTGATAAGCCACGACTTATTTATAAGTCCCTCGAGCTTATCTAGGACCCTACACCTGTGTGTTCATCAACATTGACCCTTCCTACCTTTTAGAAAACCAAACGAGCCATGTCTGAACCTTAACAGGCCTAAGCCGACCCAAGGTGAGTGCTTATTAGCTTATTTTGAATAAGCTGAAAAAGAAAACAGATTGTTTGGGCTTAATATAAATTGGAAATGAGCTAGCAAAGCCTATAAACCCTTAAGGGTGTTCGTCGAGTAAGCTATTGGGCTTTCGGGCCCAATAAGCTCAAAATAAGCCAAGATAAGCTCGCTGAGCTTATTGACAGCTTATTTGATTTAATGGACTTAATTACACTTAATGGACCCAAAGGGACCCAACCGAAAGGCCTAAAACCCTCTTCGGGTCTTAAATGGGCCCAACGGCCCACTAACGAGTGCTTATTTGCTTATTTAAATAAGCTGAAACGAAACAGACCCTAAAGCACTAAATAAGCCTAAGAAATAAGTTAGATAAACCTAAGGGACCCTTAAGGTTCTATACGGGTTGAGTTATTGGGCCCGTAAGCCCAATAAGCTCGAAATAAGCTACAATAAGCTCCCCGAGCTTATTTACAGCTTATCAGGCCCCACTGAGCTTATTGAGGACCTTTAGACTTATTAAAACTATAACGGACCTTTAAAACGCTAAACGGACCTTAACGGGCCCAATAAGGCCCGTTAAGCAAAATATATTATTTATAAGTCGAAACAGCTTTTACAACTTATTTGAACTTAACAAAAAGAAATGCCACTTGTTGAGTTTTATTTGGAGCTAAAATGCAATTTTTGCAAATCGAGGGACTAAAAATGTACAATTCGAAACTTAAGGGATTAAATTGTCATTTTCGAATTGTGATAACCCCAAGGACTATTTTTGAAACATTCTGAAACTCAGGGACTGAAGTGTAACTATAAAGACCTAAATTACAATTTTGTAAACTTAAAGGACTACTTATGTAATTATCAAAACTAAAGGGTTTAAAGTGTAAATATCTATATTTTATAAACTTATGGATTAAAGTGAAATATCTAGAAACTTAAGGGTATATTGTGAACAAAAGTGAATTAATAAAACACTTAACGAATCGGTCGAATATTAAGATACGGACATTAAACGGGTTTAATTAACGACGTAATAAATAAGTATATTTATTAACAATGATTTCACGTTTCTCGAAACACATCGAAATTAATAAATACAATAATCATGTCACCACCACACAAGTGATAACAAAAATAAATTAAACTTTAAATGGAATTTAGTTTTATACAATGAGTTCTTAGCTTAAACGTGTGGACTAAGACTTTGACCGAGTAGTTTACTTAGGTACTTGACGGTGTGATTCATTGCTTACTTGGATATTATTAATCATTCATAAACTACCTGCTAAGGTGAGTTTCATAGCCCCATGTTTTAACGATTATTTAAATGATTACATCCTTGGGGGTAGAACATGCCTTTGTTTTTAAACAAATTTGACGCAAGTGTAACATTTATACCATATTACGTGTTTGCATGATTACCATAACCCGTTATGTCCATAATCATGAACTGTTAATTTGCATATATGTGATTGGGAATTACATTGTGTGGGCGCGAATGTTAATGTATGATCTATTAGGGATGATAATCCCCGTTCCGGAGTGACTAGCTATCACCGGGAACGAACGCATACCATGTCGAATTTGGGATGTTGCGGGTAGCAC
Source organism: Tanacetum coccineum (assembly GCA_026074375.1). Lineage (NCBI taxonomy): Eukaryota > Viridiplantae > Streptophyta > Magnoliopsida > Asterales > Asteraceae > Tanacetum > Tanacetum coccineum. Next base: position 2,256 of record BQNB010014147.1, on the reverse strand, counting down.
ATCATTCACGCACACTGTTGGCAAATCATTATGTTCATTTATATAAGAGAGCTTCAGTGTCATGACTTAGGAAAACGAATTTACTTGATAATGATGTTTGCATGTGATGCTAAATCATAAACACTATATGGAAATCCTGGCGGGTCACTACTATTAGATTTACATAAAACTATGAATTTCCACCAACATCATGGTTGACGTTTAAGCATGTTTTTCGCTAAGGTGCAATAATGGCACGAGGTGCGATGATACATTGGAAGTCAATAATTGAAGAGTCAACACTTAAGATTTGGGGTCTTATTATATTTTGGGGACAATTGTTATAAACCGGAATCCTTTATTATATTGTTGAACAATTTGAAGCCATTGGCCTTATGTAACAAACAAATATTTTGTTTAATTCCAATGTAATCTTTATTCAGAGACGACACGTTAGTAGTTGTTTTCTACAGATCTTGTGCTATGATCCATAAATGAGAACGCCCTCCGGATATTCATCATTCCCGCTGCGTGCCCAGATTTGAGGGTGTTACAATATCATCTTTGGTACAACAAATAAGGAGTTGTGCAATGCATTTGAGAAGTTGATACATGAGAAATTTCAAATGAGTTCTATGAGAGAACTTACATTCTTCTTGGGATTACAAGTGCAACAGAAGAAGGATGACATATTTATTAGTCAAGATAAATATGTTGGTGAAATTCTAAAGAAATTTGGTTTTACAGATGTCAAGACTGCAAGCACACCAATGGAAACTCAAAAGCCTTTGCTCAAAGATGAAGATGGTGAAGAAGTGGATGTTCATATGTATAGGTCAATGATTGGTTCATTGATGTATCTTACATCTTCAAGACTTGACATCATGTTTGCAGTATGTGCATGTGCTAGATACCAAGTCAATCTAAAAGTTTCACATCTTCATGCTGTGAAAAAGATTTTAGGTACTTAAAAGGTCAACCAAAATTGGGCCTTTGGTATCCAAAAGATTCTCCTTTTGATTTGGTAGCACTACACAAATTGATTATGCTTGGAGCAAGCATGGATAGGAAGTTCTACAACGAGTAGGTTGTACAATTCCTTGGAAGTAGATTAATATCATGGCAGTGCAAGAAACAGACAGTGGTTGTAAATTCCACAACAGAAGCTGAGTATGTGGCTGCTTCAAGTTGCTGTGGACAAGTGCTTTGGATTCAGAATCAACTACTTGATTATGGGTATAATTTTATGCATACCAAGATCTTTATTGATAATAACAGTACTATTTGCATAATTAAAAATCCTGTTTTTCATTAAAAAACAAAGCATATAGAGATTAGACATCATTTTATTAGGGATTGCAATGAAAAGAAGTTGATTTAAATGGTCAAAATCCATACTGACAAGAATGTTGCAGATTTACTTACAAAAGCTTTTGATGTAAGTAGAATTCAATATTTGATTGCTAGTATTGAAATGCTAAATCCTTAAAATCTTTTATCTCTTTATGTTTTTGTAGAGTTTTGTATGAATTAGTACTATTATTCATATCATTAAAAGTTTATGATGTTAAGTATAATTAGTCCTACTAGTTATACTTAATACTGCTGAGTTAATACTGTTAGTTATACTTAATACTTTTAGGTATAATTAATACTGTGATTATTATGAAAATTGCTATGGATTGCGTTTTCTTGGTTTTTAGACTAAGATTTTGCAGGAAAAGTAAAGAAAAGTGTTAGATTGTATGGAATAAAAACAGAAAGAGTGATTTGGTGAGTAAAAGAATTGAGAGAATTTATGAGTTGAAAAACAGAAAGAGAGTTATGTAAAATAAAAGCAGGCAGAGTGATTTGGTGAGAAAAAGAATTGAGAGAAGTGGTGAGTTGAAAAATAGAAAGAGAATTGAATATATTAAATACAGAGAGTGTTTGAAATGGAATTAGAGTTAATGCTGGTAACTCAAAGTTAATGCTGCTAGGCATAACTTAATACAACTGGTAAAAGTTAATGCTACTAGGCATAAACTTACTACTGCTGTTGAAAGTTTATGCTGTTAGGCATAACTTACTACCGCTGTTGAAAGTTAATGCTGTTAGGCATAACTTACTACTGCTTTTGAAAGTTAATGCTACTAGGCATAACTTACAACTGCTGGTGAACGTTAATGCTAATGAGGGTATTTTCATAAATACTTCAATTAAGGGTTTCAATCATTCATTTGATTGATTTCATACTTTCATATACTCTCTAATCACAAACCTAACTCAATTTTATCA
>BQNB010014146.1:55851-75728 GCA_026074375.1 Tanacetum coccineum | reverse complement strand
ATAAAGTAAATAAAACGTCCTTGCAAAACGGTCAAATTTTATCAACAAAGCAACTCATACACTCAATTTGCCAGTCACCGACCCTGTAGGTAGTACCACCAAACTCCATCATCTCTATTATTTTACTATTTTCTGCCATGTATCTAGAGTTCATTGTTACTATTCATGAAAAAATATGGACATGCATCCATATCCATTTCACGCTGTATATTTTAGTAAATAATGTCAACATGTTATTAATCTTTGATATTTTATTACCAAACTTTCATCTTCGTAACATATTACGAAATAGTTTCACATCCCTCATGTGCATGTTCACCACTCAAATAAAATTTAACTACACAAGTTTAATTTTCTTCAAGTTATGTAAAAGAAAAAGGTATTCATGCCCATTCTTGACATGAAAACTAAATACCCATTCACCTACAAAATCAGCATCCGTAAATTTCATGTTTTGTTCTTTTAATATTTACCCATTCACTTACATAATCACAAACAATATATACTCAAACACTTGTTGAATATTTGACAAGGTAACATACACTTATCATTCTAAAATGTACACTTCGCGACGGGTTGCTACAAAAGAAAACGTCTTTATAATTTGCACTAACCTAACAACATATAGTTTTGATCGAAGATGTTTATAATTTAATTGATCATTCTTTAAACACCCGCATGCTGTATTTAATCATCATCTTAAGCACCAAATTTGTAAGATTTAAACAATGTGCTACTTAATTCAAACCGACCTTATAATCCTTGCTAAACCGATCTTTAAAAGGGCATCTCATATAGGCTACAAAATTCAGTGTAAAATCCATAGAAGTCAATTTTATTTACAAAACTTGCATGATTTTGTACGAATATGGCAGTATTCAATTAAGTTGATGTATTTCTTGTTATTGGTTTTGATATCAGGGGCTGCAGCATCTAAAATAATTCCACCGGAGTTACATCTACTAATTCAGGATGCACTTAAATTTAGGGACGTTGTGATACTGGACAAACTTCAGCGTGAAGTAAAGAGGGCTTTCAAAGGCAAGAATGACAGTGAATCAGAGTCGTATGGTGACGGACATCTACCACATCAGTTGGAACAGTGTGAGGACCGTATTAGGTCTTATGTCAAGATGTTCAAGAAGTCGAAGGAACTGCCACTTGACTGGGAATAGTATGTTTCACGCCTTTAATACACCTTCTAATTTATATGCTTTTGTTAAATCAAGAAAGTTGCGTTATTGTATACTTATTTAATTTTTACAGCGACCCGGCCACTGCTAGCACCTTTGTGGCCGCTGAGGAGGATACATCAGCACTCCCAGAGACTCCACCTCCTGAAGAGAAAAGTTGTATGTATTTTCATTCTTTACTTTGGCAATTATCTTATGCATAGTATTTAAATGTAGGCTAACAAATAAATGAATGAATAACATGTTGATAAATGACTTTTCTTTGTTGAATGCTTGGTATGAGCGACCACTAATGTATAGACTATTACAAGGATATAAATCATCATATTTTACAAATTTTTGATATAAAAGACACGGGAGAAGCAAATGAGACCCGATTGGTGGGGTGTTAAAATCATTGAAATTGCTCAAAGCAGCCAACCAACTTCGCACTTGACTTTGACGAATTGGAGAAACTGTATGATGTATGTTGCAAAAATAGCCAAATATCTCTAGAGAAATCTTGAGAAATTTTTTGACAACCTGGAACTACCTTGGAAGGCTATTTTTGCAAAAACCTTATTTTTTGGAAAAGTGGCTAGTTTAACCAATTTCCTTAAAATAATCTACAGTAGAAAAGTGACTAATCTTACATCTATGTACACGCATCTTAATTAAAGGCCTAATATTGAAGATTCAGTGTTTGGTGTTTATGCAAATTCTCAAAAGATGACTATCTGTTTTATTCCGTGTGTGTGCGTGCGCGCGCGCATTTTTTCACATGAGTTAATTACACATGGATAGTAACTTGGTAAGTTTCTTCCTTATCAGGGGGCTGTTGTTCATCGGTGATCGATCCGAACCGGAAATTTCCTAAAACTGATGATGTTCCCTTGGATGAGGAGGAGAAGAAAATATGGATGGACTTCAAAGAGTTTGATAAAGATAATGTATGCACAAGTTATATCAGTATTCATCCCTCTTTTAATTAAATTTTTTATTTTATGTATGTATGTGTTCTTGACTTATATTTCATACCCATGTGGCAGCTTGGACTTGACGTAATTGATTATAAAACTGTTCACGAACATGAAGTACCACTTCTTGTTGATAATCCAATTGTCACTTTAACTTCTAAATTTGCTGTTACTGCCTTCAACGAGGCCATTGAGATGGTATGATTTTTCTGCTCTATTTAACCTGCTAATTTCAAAGTTTTTCGTTTGATGTTTTACTAATTATAAACAAATTTCTCTTGTTAGTATGTTAAGAAGGGTGAACAGAATAACATCCATGATTTTGATGTTGTGAAGTGCAAATATCTAAAACTGGACGAGACTGGTTATTACTTCTACATCATCATTGAGGCCTTTGAAGAAAGGAAACGTGGCGTCTATGATACAAAAGTTAGACTGAACTGGGATGATGGTAGTAAATCATTGATGCACTTTGTACTTACGGAACGTAAACCACGTGGTATGTGAATTAACCAATAACCCTTTTTATATAATCCATGTTGTGCTACACTTTTTTGATATCACGTGATTCTGTGTTTTAATTGTGGTTTTCATATTACATTATTAAACAATTCCTAGATGTTGCAGTGTCGACCCATCTGTGTAAGATAAGGGCATAAGGCATTGATTTTTGTTATTCCAACTGGCCATATCGGTCATATAAGAAAAAACTTGGCTAAAAGGGGATCAAAAGTTTCTCGATGCTTTTAACCTTCTAAAACCCTATCTATATTTATGATAAATCATATTTTTGTTATAGAAGATATATTTTATTCAATCATATTGAATACGCTAACAAGGGATCAATTTTTTTCTTTTTGGTTTCTAATGGTTGATCGTGTGTGTGTAATGCAGTTTTGAAAGAAACAACGAAGCTAAGGACTCATCCAGGTTAACCTAAGCTTGTCTCTAATTCATATTGTTCTTCTTGATATTATCTTATATGTACATGATCTTGAAACAATTACCAGTGAGTGGCTCGATTTGGATTATGTATCCTCTCAGTCAGTGAATCAGCTAATTAAGGATACACATCATATGGGCTGAACAGTTCATTAGTTATTAAAAAAGTTAGATTATCATTGCAACAACACAGTTTTGTAATCATGTTCATTAGTTTGTAGGTCACGGCTGTGCCTTTTATGCAAAATCTGATAATAGCTTGTATCAATTGATTGTATCGCAAATCTGGTATTTATGTGTTTATTATATCTGTGTGTAGATAGCTGGCAAAATGGCTCGGGCATTCAGTATAGCGGGATGTGGCCTAGACGAAATAGAAGAAGCATTTGCAGGGGTTATGACTACCGAACCCCATGGGGTATGGATTCTATTCTTTATCTTCTTGATATAAATTTACCTCTGAAGTTTGGGTGATTTATCATGAATTTTGATGTGGTTTTGGGTTTTTACTTTTCAGGGCATGGCGGTCCTTGATTTTGTGATGCATATTCTGGCAGTCGGTTCTCTTCGTTGAAGAAATCGGTTGCTCATAATCTAGTGTCTGTACTTAGTAGCATTTCCCTTTTGTGGAACTTTAGGACGTAGTGGTGGTAATGACTTAGTTTAATCTATGTATGATTGTTAAATTTATGTACTTTGGATGCTAAAATTAGAGTTATTATTATTATTATTATTAATGTTATTATTATTTTTATTGTTATTATTATTATTTATTATTAAATCACTTTATTATAAACTCAAAAAAATTACACAAAATTAGTGGGAAGTCGAGATACTATCTGGGCCTCACTCCTTTAGCAGTAGCGAAACCAATTCTATTAAAGATTAGTTATGAAGAACTTTTGGATCCGCTTGAGCTAGGTAACCGCATCCTCTTAAAATCATGCTTGACATGTTTACGTTGTGCACACTTAAAATCATGCTTGACATGTTTACGTTGTGCCGCATCATCACCCCAGAACCGTTCACGCAATCAGTCAAAGAAAAGTGTCAAAGGTGAAGACCCAATCCACACAGAAATCTAAAACCAAATCTAAATGCCATTTTTATTTGTAGCCGTAATCAAAGAAGATGAAGAAAAGTGTGTTTTTAATTTATTTGTATGAGTAATCGAAAAAACTCAATAATATAATGCGAATGTGTGGCACATCAATTTTAGATCTATGAGTTGCTACTGTCTTATCACTTTTATACCAAACACATGCTCACATGCATTGTCATTCATTTTCTTTGACCTTATTCTTTCCGGCCACCACTGTTCCGGACTTCCAGCCACCATTTTACACCCAAAATTCAAAAACACAAAAGACTAAATTTAATTTTGATGAAACGTAGTTAGGATGCGCTTAGTAACTGATAAGGTATAGGTTTCATAATCTATATACTACATATAAAGCAAAAAATGTATCTCTCACATCATTTAATGAGAAAAAAAATAAGTAATTCATGGTTTTTATGCATATTGTACAAGTTTTAATGCATACAACAACAAAACAAAATATATTACATACACTTTAATACATAATTAATACTCTTTAAAACACCTCATTACTTAAAATACAAATTTTTATGCACTATATTCCATCAAATTATGAACCTACTATATGATTTCATTCTCTATATTCCCGGAGGAGTTTATATACAGAAAACCACATTTATTTGTGCATATATATTCCTACATGTATTTTTCCGTAGCTACAACCGAACATGTCAACAGAACAAGAAATTTTTAGTTATTCTAATGCAAAGTTGATACGTAGCTGCAATAATGCGCTTAGGAGCATATCCAAACACCCCTTATGGTCTGATTTAAGTTTTTTTTGGAGCATATCCAAACACCCCTTAAGACGTAAAGTATATATAGTTTAGGATTTTGTACAAAATGGCATGTCTAATGCTCTCTTAATACAGTTGGCCTCGGCCATTTCCGTTGTTTATTGTGGATCATAAATTATTGAAATGAGAACCATATGTACCCAAGATGATTCGACTAGAAATTGAAACTTCTAAACTCTTTAATTGTGGGATGGCTTATACATTTTTGCAATCCAGGTGGCGTGGTAGAAGGCGGCACATTAGTTGTAGGCGTCTATAACTATGAATTTGCAAGATCATTTGAACTAGAAACATTTTGTTGGCGGATTAGGTGCATTTCTGGATGGCTAAGTGGCAACTTTCTACTTGCTGATGTGCATTTCAAAAATGGACAAGAACATATATTATGTATCAATTAATAGCAAGATAAATAATGAGTTAACTTTTGAATCCATCCTTCAGTTTGTTAATAGAACATGTATTATGGCAACTTACTATACACGTATGTATCAAATAAAAAAAAAACTACAAAATTTTGATACACTAAAATAATACAGGTTGATACATGGACATTTCCCACTGATTGACTATACACCATTGACACTAAAACAATTTAGTGTTTACAAGGAGTGCTCTAGTAACACATCAATTAGGGTTCATTCATCATTAGCCGGCCTTCGTCGTTGATCTAAAGGTTCGATTTTCTTTCCAGAATAGAATGAAATTTACTGCTATAACTGTTTTCCCAACTGTTTTCCCCATTGCTTTTAATGTGTTTGGTTATATTTGAGGTAGTGAGATGTTGTTTGGAGCATGCTTTATCGATGGCAATTATAATTCAAGTACTAACTGGACACAACGAAAGTGTGAAATCAATCAAGATATTCCGTTGCTTTATGGAGTAACCATTCGCAAGGTTACTGAAATTCTGAACCGAAATTGATTCAAGTTAGCGGGGTTAGGTTCAGACCTATCATTTTGTCTTTACGTTGCAATGTCTTTTACATAACTTATGTAACCAATGTCCAAATTTCCTTTTTGCTTTAAAGTTTTATGGTTCTCTTTTTTAATAGGAAGAATGACCAGCTACATAAACAATTGCTTCCTTTTGCGAATATTGGCTCTCGGTAAATAGTACACAAGTCAAAACACTTATCATTTGCATTGTTTTTATGTTACAGCTGACCACTATTAGTAAGCACCCCCAATTAATTCGTCCTTAGTTATACGTTTAGGATTACGTGATAGGTATTTGTAACCGTAGTTGCAAACCAGTTAGTGTTCGGTGTTCATTTTTTCATCTGACATGTCTGCTTTATGATGAAAGCTGTGAGTGTAACCATTTGTTATTTATTTATTTGCAGGAGCTGAAATTGCTTTGTACACTCTATGCGCGCAGCCCAAGATAGTGAATTCGCCTATTGTAGGTCATGCACCAAAATGACAGGAGATCTATGTCGGGCCATCAATGCACAACTAATTTTTAGTGACTGATAGAGTTAATGTGGTGAGGAATTTCAAAGAGAGAAGGATTCAGGGCATTGAAATTAAGGGTATCATGAGAAACTTGATATATTATTTTGAACGTGGTCATTATTTTGCGATAAGCTGAACCAGGAATGTGGACATATAATTTAGTACAGGGAGAATATTGTCAGATTACACCTCTGACCTCTATACCTACACATATTTCTTTTGTGTGTTAGTCTGCAGTATACCTCAAATCCTCATACTGTTCTTACTAACTAAGTGACTTAATCTAAACCTGTCCTTATGTGGTTATTTCTTTAGATTTTAACGTATCCAGGTAAACTTTACTTTTCAATAGATATTCATACATTCATACATAACCACTGCAGTGTAGAAAAGTTGTTAGTAAGTGATACTCTTTATTAATTGGGAGATAATATGCCTAAGTCCTCACCTCCCTTTTATAAATTACATCATCTCCTATTCATCATCCATGTCTCGGGCAAAACTAACATTGCTTAAGTTAGCAAACAAACAAGCAAACTTTACATATATGAAATTGTACTTCATCCGTTTTATGTTATGCAATTTAATATTCCACTCCGTATGGTATGCGATATTTATTTCAAATTCGTGATTGTATCTCTGGGCACCGGCCAATATTAGCAAACACATACCTATCTCATCCAACCCATTTGCTAAACCCTTCTTATTTCTAAAAAACACAAATTAAACCCCCACGCTATATGTAAGACACAAACAAAACCCCTTGCAATTATATTTTAACCATAAAACAACCTTAAAATAAAAAATCCGTTACATTAACAAACCAGAGACATGACGGCCAGTTTGTTCAATTGGTAAGCAAACCGTTTCTATGCTGAAATAGCCAAAACTAATAATGCCCTCAACAAATAAGTTTGTTCAAAGTTAAAGTGTTTTATAAAAATTATGTGCATCAATTGTTTGTTTGATAGAGTGCTCAAATGAAGAAAGTAGCTTAACAATCTAATTTTGCACACAGACTAAGCCCGGTGCAACGCACGGGTGTCGACAAGCCTCGTATATATAAAGATTCGGTACACAAAATTGAATTCAGAGTATTTATGACTTAATCTCATTAAAGCCCATAAACACCCTACGCCTTTTTATTTGCCTCATACATTATCATCGCCTGTTTATATTTGAGTCTTAATGATGGATGTTACGTATCCTTTTATTTGCCATAAATAATTGGACAATTATAACATCTTAGATCTCAAGAAAACACACATCCATTCATCATCACATTTTGTGTGCATATGGAAGCAAAACAAAGTTATTGAGTAGGCTAATGTAGAATTCAGATAGCACAGCTCCCTCTCAACTCACTGAATTTATGTGTAAGTAAATGATCAGTGGGTAAAGAAAAGAAAGACATAAAGGATAAAGAACTACATTGTTTATTCATATCAAGTAGGCTCTATATATAGTCTTTGAGAATACAATGTGCAAGCAAGAAAGTAGCAACTATTCTACCTAAAGAAAAGGTAACCCATGACCCTTTCTACCAACGTGCACATGCACATACGTAATATCAGGTCAAGAATTTTACCAATTCAAACTAACTTATCGGAGTACAATACAATATTAAATAAAACTTTTCGAAATGCATGGATCTTCAGGGATATCAAACCTAAAAAGGCTAATATTTGGGATTCCGTCATTCATTAATCTTTTGTATGGATTTCATCTAGAAATCCAAAATTTAGCTTATAATGGATAGATTGGTTAAGAAATCCAATTGAGACTTATCCTATGTAATTCTTGTTTTGCTAGTTTTTGCTAGCTTTTCGTCAATATAATGCCGCCGTTCAAAAAATAAATAAAACTTTTCCCATGCATACGTGAACCTAGCGAATGATCGATTAAACCCAACAGCTAACGGGTAAAAAATTGTTGTATTTTTATACAGGACCAAGTCTTGTTTGCCTCAACTTACAAAGAGTTAATTGCATTTTTGGTCCCTGTGGTATGGCCAAATTGCAGGTTTGAGACCCTAACTTTCAAAATTGCAGTGATGGTCTTTATTTTCAAGTTTTCGTTGCAACTTTGGTCCTCGGGCCGGGACCAAACCTGCAATTTGGCCAAACCACAAGGACAAAAATGCAACCCAAAAGGATCAAACCTGCAACCCAAACTTGAAAATAGGGACCATCAATGCAATTTCGAAAATTAGAGTCCCAAACCTACAATTTGGCCATACCACAGTGACCAAAAATGCAATTTACTCTCTTACAAAATACTTACTTGTTTGTCCATTCAATTATATAAGGTATTATAATTTTACGATTAAAAGGTTGAAACAATGCTAATTCTTTCAATAAAGTTAATGAGGTGAATGTACACATGCGAATTCACTTATGACAAATTTCTACCAGTTTTAAGCATTTAGCGCTACTCCAAATCGACTTATTTAGTGGTAAACATGCCAAAAACTTGCGAAAAAATTACCCATGTAAGGAGACTTGGTGGGCACCGAACCAAGAGGAAAAGCCTCCAACTTCTTGTTTCGCCATCCAGCTAGCCTTTATATTGTATCCCCTGCTCTTGTTCTTCCATGCTGAAAACGAACATGAAAGTTTCAAGATTTTTAGTTTGCAAGATCAATTGGATTGTGAATGATATGACAGTGAAACGCAATCGAGAATCTGTAAACATGCATATAGGAACGATCGTTATATTTATTAAAAAGTTCAAATACGTACACAGGATTTCCATATCAGAAAGAATGCTATTCTTAACAGTCTGTGCTGCTCTGTGTATTTGATTTGCAGCGTCAAGTTTTTATCTCAAATGCTTCCTGCCGATCCTGAGAGGACTTCAGCCCAAGAATGTAACTCACTCATTCCATTCTTCCACTTCTATGTCCTTTACTTTTTTCTGAAACGAACCGCCATTCACCGACATCTTTAACTGCATATAAGTTGATGGAAACTACATGAGAAAAATCTATGAAATTGGTAATCTTTACTGATGTTAACATTTACGACACCTAACTTGAAATCGCTTATCAGAACTGCCTACTACATTCGTTTGTCGGCCACAGTAGAAAATCACATAAGGCATCCTAATTTTGCTATACTACTGTATCAACCTTCTGATTTCGAAAATAGTTCTAAGTTTTTTTCAAAATCATTACGTAATGGTTTTTGTTCAGCAATTAAGAAAAGTGTTAGATAATTCAATATTAATAACAATATGTAACTGTTCACATAGATAATTCACTTTCTTTTCAACTTTTATAATTTTTTTTGAACATTTTCAAACAGTTAGAACATAGAAACATGCGAGTTCAATAATCAGCATCCATTTGGAATTTTAAGGAATGCACAAGCATAATGGTGCGCATGCTGAGAGACCTATGGAAGTGGATCAATCAAAATTCGAGTTTTAATGAGATATTTTCAATGTCAAAAATAAAAATCTAAGGTTTACACAAGTTATGTAATTCGATCCACCTAACATGTATTCAAATATGAAGTCGGTCTCAAGTGTGGTCAGCTGCTAGGGGTTTGGGTTTTGGCGTAAGTGCAGGTCTGCAATTTAATGGCATAAGTGCAGGTTTGCAAATTCTTGGATTTGGGTTTGTGGGTCTGCGCATATTTTATTCTCAATGTGCTTGGTTTTTATTTTTTATGTCCATGAATGGTTCACTGATCTTATGGGTTATGGCTTAAGTTGCTTCTACTTTTGGATTTGTTTTGTGGGCCTGCAGTTCCGTTTCATCATCTGATTCTTATGTCCTTGTTTGAGTTTTGAGGCTTGGTTGGCATGAGAGATTGGTTGCTTCAAGGTTTGTTTGGTCTGTAGTGGCTTTTGTTCTCTAGTCTTTTTCTTCTTTTAGTTTCTTTGTATTGTAATCTTAGCTTTTGTGTTCTTTTGGGTCCACTTCATTTAATCATCTTGTTGATGAGTGGACGCCTTTGTTTGTATGTTGGCTGCGTTTTTTTCCTCTAGTTAATATATTGCCTTTCAAAAAAAAATCATGACGTTAACATAATTCTTTGGTTGATGCAAAATATGTTCTAAAAATTTCATCGCCAGTGGTCTCTTTAGATTCTTAAGACATACTGTAACACAAAGAATATCAGATATTGAAGTTTTTACTTGAAGCAACCCATGTATCACACGGTCTTAAACTAGTTGTTACACTCAATCCTCGAACCTTTAGCCGCCCCACAAAATGAAGTCTCTATCGTTGAGAAGACGCACACGTGCAATAAACTAATTCCGTTAACTTTCTATATATGAATACCGGAACAAGGGTGTGATATCAAGAGTGAATAAAGTTAGACATGTAAACAAAACCAAATCCGTAAGCTTAAATAGCACAAATTTAAGAAATCAATGACATAGTTCAAAAGCTACCCACCAAACATGTTAACTTACACTTCAACTACAATTCTCTAGCAATTTAACTAGAATTCTCTAAAATAAGGTTAAATTAAACAATATAACTAACAAAAATAACCCTAACCCCTAACAGCCTTCCACTCCTTCTTCCCCTCACGCATTATCTTGCTCGGGGTAAAGTAGTTCTATAAACACCTCAATACCCACTCTGCTATAGCCTTTGTCACCCCATTCCTCTCCATATGAGTTTTTGACGAGACAGTAGTGCTCATCTCTGTTGTCTGACATTGTATTCAACCCCACAATTAATAAAGCATGTCTCACTACTCCAAGTTCAGACTCAAGAGTATTAGGCGGATAACGATATGGCAACCCTCCTTCAGCATGAGCACGGGCAACAAGTGGGTCTGCAAACTGTCCCATAATCATTATCCCGCCCACCGGATACCCAAATCCACCCTCACCAAACATCTTTAGCAGTCTGGGTTCGACTAGCCTCCTCTTGGTAACATGTTCGATATTGTCTAGACGATACCGCTGATCACGAGGAGTCTCGTACCGATCTTCCGTCCACTCTTTGATATCTCTTGGGATCTTTGACCATGGGTACACACTTGTCTTCTCGAGGCCGTATTCCGGGCCGACACACATTAAAATCGAAGTAGCAATGCCTCCATGACGGTCGATACCGATCTGTGGTGTTAAATCGTGGGAATCATCGAGATCGTCGTTGTTCATCCTGATGATTATGGTTGTCATGTCGGCAATAGTAATGTCGACACAGGACCCTTCGTCCTGTTGGTGTATAACACCGGTGGTGATAGGGACAATTTAGTCGATCTTAGGTCGGGTCATTTCCAATTTCTTGATAGACAGCGGTTTTGCTGCAGGGGTGGTTAGTTAGGGTTGGTTTCTAGGGTTTCGGTCACACTTGGTAAGAAAGGAATGAAGGATATATCTCATTTTGAAGGCTACTAGTGGGCTGGCCCATACTTTATATTTCATCGGTTCGGGGTTTTTTTTCGGTTAAATTTTAGAACTAACTACAATAAACCTTTTAAATATTTGGTTATTGCGTTGTTCGGTTAATTTGGTTAACATTTAATTTGGATTAAATTGAATCAAACAGGGTTAAACCCAGCCGAATATTTTAAAAAGCGTATATTCGGTTAATTCGGTTCGGTTATTGTGTTGTCCGGTTGCTGTGGTTAATTTTTTTTTTTACGAATTCATATTGGATTAGACGAACAGAATATTAAAAAAGTTTATAGTTGGTTTTGAAGCCGAACCCACCTTTTAGCATAATGAATAACAACCGGTTAGAGTTAGACACGCACCAAAACTTAAAAGCTATCAATAAAAACGACAACGATAGGCAAACATGTGTCAAAAGAGGCATGAAAAAAGGTAAAGATATGTATAGATACTAGGTAGTTTTATATGCCGTGCTTAGCACGGCCCAAGATAATTTACGTGTTGCTTCTAAGATGCATCATATATAACAAGCCAATTGGTAATTTTGAACCGTACGAGTCACTTTTTTTATAAAGTAAAAGACCGTCGCTCTTTTGATCAATTTTAAAGTGATCATATGGCGTAAACTCGCAAAATGTACCTATATTTTTAATGCGGTTTAAATGGTCGGTTTTCGGTTTAATTAACAAGGTTAATTGGTTCGGTTTTTAAAAAGAAAAAAAATCTTCACCGGCCAGTGCCCAAACCGGTATTGACCATAACCAATCCAAACACTCAAAATTATTGAAAACAAATGTAAAATATTGTTTTTACTTTTTAATGTATGCTACCCAAATAGTAGTCATGCTATACGTATAAAGTAATAAAACATCCTTGCAAAACGGTCAAATTTTATCAACAAAGCAACTCATACACTCAATTTGCATGTTTTGTTCTTTTAATATTTACCCATTCACTAACATAATCACAAACAATATATACTCAAACACTTGTTGAATATTTGACAAGGTAACATACACTTATCATTCTAAAATGTACACTTCGCGACGGGTTGCTACAAAAGAAAACGTCTTTATAATTTGCACTAACCTAACAACATATAGTTTTGATCGAAGATGTTTATAATTTAATTGATCATTCTTTAAACACCCGCATGCTGTATTTAATCATCATCTTAAGCACCAAATTTGTAAGATTTAAACAATGTGCTACTTAATTCAAACCGACCTTATAATCCTTGCTAAACCGATCTTTAAAAGGGCATCTCATATAGGCTACAAAATTCAGTGTAAAATCCATAGAAGTCAATTTTATTTACAAAACTTGCATGATTTTGTACGAATATGGCAGTATTCAATTAAGTTGATGTATTTCTTGTTATTGGTTTTGATATCAGGGGCTGCAGCATCTAAAATAATTCCACCGGAGTTACATCTATCAATTCGGATCTGCCTTAATTTAGGGACGTTGTGATTACTGAACAAACTTCAGCGTGAAGTAAAGAGGGCTTTCAAAGGCAAGCATGAAGTGAAATCGCGTCGTTATGGTTGACGGACATCTTACACTATCAGTTGGAACAAGTTGTGAGGACCGTATTAGGTCTTATGTCAAGATGTTCAAGAGTCAAAGTGAATGACCATTGACTGGGAATAGGTATGTTTCACACCTTTAATACACCTTCTAATTTATATGCTTTTGTTAAATCAACAAAGTTTCGTTATTGTATACTTATTTAATTTTTACAGCGACCCGGCCACTGCTAGCACCTTTGTGGCCGCTGGGAGGATCATTCAGCACTCCAAAGAAGAAACGCCACCTCCTGAAGAGAAAAGTTGTATGTATTTTCATTCTTTAATTTACTTCGGCAATTATCTTATGTATAAGAGGCTGAGCATATGGACCGTTCGACCGGACCGAAGCGGACCGAACGTATTTCGGTCCGGTCGGTCCGGTCTTAAAAAAAATCGATGATTATGTCTTATAGGACCGGACCGAACCAGACCGGACCGTACCGTACCGTTTCGGTCCGGTCACGTTTTAGACCATTTCGGTCTCGGACCGGTCCGGTCCGGTTTTAACAAATAAATGAATGAATAACATGTTGGTAAAATGACTTTTCTTTGTTGAATGCTTGGTATGAGCGACTACTAATGTATACACTATTACAAGGATGTAAATTTTCATATTTTACAAATTTTTGATATAAAAGACACGGGAGAAGCAAATGAGGACACGATTGGTGGGGGTGTTATAATCATTGAAAATGATCAAAGCAGCCAACCAACTTCGCACTGGACTTTGACGAATTGGCGAAAATGCATGATGTATGTTGCAAAAATGGCCAAATATCTCTCGATAAATCTTGAGAAATTTTTTGACAACCTTGGAACTCCCTTGGAAGGCTATTTTCGCAAAAACCTTACTTTTTTGCTACTTTGGCAAAGTAGGAGGGAAAAGTGGCTAGTTTAACCAATTTCCATAAAATAATCTACAGTAGAAAAGTGACTAATCTTACATCTATGTACATGCATCTTAATTAAAGGCCTAATATTGAAGATTCAGTGTTTGGTGTTTATGCAAATTCTCAAAAGATGACGTATATCTGTTTTATTCCGCTTTTTATTGTTGTGTGTGCGCGCATTTTTTTTTTCACGATGGTTATTACACCCATGGATAGTTACTTGGTAGGTTCTTCCTAATCAGGGGGCTGTAGTTCATCGGGATCGATCTGAACAGAAATTTCCTAAAACTGATGATGTTCCCTTGGATGAGGAGGAGAAGAAAATATGGATGGACTTCAAAGAGTTTGATAAAGATAATGTATGCACAAGTTATATCAGTATTCATCCCTCTTTTAATTAATTTTTTTTTATGTATGCATGTATGTGTTCTTGACTTATATTTCATACCCATGTGGCAGCTTGGACTTGACTTAATTGATTATAAAACTGTTCACGAACATGAAGTACCACTTCTTGTTGATAATCCAATTGTCACCTGGAACTTCTTAAATTTGATGATACTGCCTTCAAGAGGCATTGGAGTTGGTATGATTTTTCTGCTCTATTTAACCTGCTAATTTCAAAGTTTTTCTTTTGATGTTTTACTAATTATAAACAAATTTCTCTTGTTAGTATGTTAAGAAGGGTGAACAGAATAACATCCATGATTTTGATGTTGTGAAGTGCAAATATCTAAAACTGGACGAGACTGGTTATTACTTCTACATCATCATTGAGGCCTTTGAAGAAAGGAAACGTGGCGTCTATGATACAAAAGTTAGACTGAACTGGGATGATGGTAGTAAATCATTGATGCACTTTGTACTTACGGAACGTAAACCACGTGGTATGTGAATTAACCAATAACCCTTTTTATATAATCCATGTTATGCTACACTTTTTTGAAATCACGTGATTCTGTGTTTTAATTGTGGTTTTCCTATGATTAATTATTAAACAATTCCATGAGTTTGCAGTGGTCGACCCATCTGTGAAAGATAAGGGCATTAAGGCATTGATTTTGTTATTCCAACTGGCCATATTGTATCTATATAGAAAAAAAATTGGCCTTAAAAGGGGATCAAAAGTTTCTCGATGCTTTTAACCTTCTAAAACCCTATCTATATTTATGATAAATCATATTTCTGTTATAGAAGATATATTTTATTCAATCATATTGAATACGCTAACAAGGGATCAATTTTTTTCTTTTTGGTTTCTAATGCTTGGTCGTGCGTGTGTAATGCAGTTTTGAAAGAAACAACGAAGCGAAGGACTCATCCAGGTTAACCTAAGCTTGTCTCTAATTCATATTGTTCTTCTTGATATTATCTTATATGTACATGATCTTGAAACAATTACCAGTGAGTGGCTCGATTTGGATTATGTATCTTCTCAGTCTGTGAATCAGCTAATTAAGGATACACATCATATGGGCTTAACAGTTCATTAGTTATTAAAAAAGTTAGATTATTATTGCAACAAACACAGTTTTGTAATCATGTTAGTTTGTAGGTCACGGCTGTGCATGGCGCGTGAAAAGTAGAGGCGGTGGTTGTAGACCACCCCATAGTGACCACCTTAAAACTTTTGATGTTACAAATCTACGATACTTTTACATTTGTATAAATCATTTCACACAACACATGCAACAAAAATAAAAAAATTGTAGAAAGTTTAAAATTTTGATCTTTTCACATCACATACACATGAATTTTTTTTTAGAACGGCAATTTTAACTATCTCACGGTATTTAAACCACAAACTATCGCACATGTCCTAAGCAGGACTTGAACCCACAATCATTTGTTTGAGAAGTTTCACACACAATCATAGTTTTCACGTTTTTGAAACTTTTATAAACAATCATAGATGATGTTTTGGGAGCCGTATCTTTCAAAAATGACACATGTCTTCCTTCTTCGAATGGAGCAAATGTTGGTTTATGAAGATAACATTAATATATACTAACAAGCAAAAGAAGTCGCGCGTTGCGGCGGGGTTAATTTTTTCCCGAATAATTTTTTTTACGTTTCGGGGGGTTTTTTTTGGCGATGCGTTTTGGCGGGGTTAATTTTTAATATTTTCTTTTTTTTGTATGATTCGGGGAAAAAAATTGCGTTAGGACGGGCTAATTTTTTCCTGAATATTTTCTTTTTTTTGGAACGGTTTTGTAAATTTTTTTACGGGAATTTGTGTAAGAAAATTGTAAATAGTTAAAAGGTGAGGGTCTGTTTTGTACTTTTTTTACTTTGGGCCAGATTTTAGGCTATTTTTGGGTTGTTTTTTTTTTGGCTAATTTTTTCTCGGATATTTCATTTTTTGTACGATTCGGGAAAAAAAAAATTGCGTTGGGACGGGTTAATTTTTTCCCGAATATTTTCTTTTTTTGGGACGGTTCGATATCTTTTTATTTGGGCCGATGAATGTAAAAAAGTTGTGAACAATAAAAACTTAACGTGTTTTTTTTGTTGATTTTTTACGTGATTTTTTGTGTAAGAAAATCGTAAATAGTTAAAAGGTGAGGGTCCGTTTTGTATTTTTTTTTTGGCTAATTTTTTCCCGGATTTGGGCTAGTTTTTATTTTTTTTTTTACTTTTGGATGGGCCAGATTTTGGAGCCACATTTTATGCGTTTTATTTTAGGCTAGTTTGTCGACAAAATGTGTAAATTAGTAATAATTTTTTAGATTGGCTTAATGTGTTGGGGCCTCATGTTTAAAGTGTGTTTTTTTTTTGCTTATGGGTTTTTTTAATATAATGGGATTTGTAACGTTTGTGACCATATCGATAATTTTTAAAGTTTATTAGGTATCGAAGATGTTTCAGCGGGTAATTTTTTTATCTGGAAAATACATCGAAACTTATGTATATTGTTTTTTTTCACTCCTACTTAGTGCCAAAAAAAAACAAATTAAAAAAAAAAAATCAAAATCCGGGCCTGGCCTAACATGAGCGAGCCCATGTACTGTACAGTGGCGCAAGAGTTATTGGGCCTAAGATTTTATGTGCGGATTTTAAGGTAGTTTGTCCGACAAATGTTGTATATTAGTAATAATATTTTTTTATATGGCTTAGTGTTGGACCCTAATGTTTAAATGTTGTTTTTTTTTTTGCTATATATGGGTTTTTAATATAATGGTTGTAACGTTTTACCGTCCCAATTTTGAAAGAAAGGGTACCTTAATGGAGACAACACTGTGTTGATTCTGGTATAAGGAGCCACATCAAACAAAGGTATACCTACACATAAATACATTATTATATTAGTATTTCTTTGTCAAAAGGTTGTAGAATAAGAATGAAAATACACCACATGCAGATATACATGATAAGAAAATAAGTTATACCTTTATTTTCATCACCAACCAATACGCTCAGAATGCATTCTTAGAACTGCTGCACCAAATGCAACAGTCTCATCAATGTGATATGAATTACACTCTCTAACATAACTACATAACCCTTTCAAAAAAACGAAGCTTTAAGGGTTAGAATACTTTTTCATTCTGTGAGAGTAGTAGCACCTTTGAGTCGATGTCATGTTTACTTGTTCATAACATATCAAAGAAAGTAATAAATC
This sequence comes from Tanacetum coccineum, assembly GCA_026074375.1. Classification (NCBI taxonomy): domain Eukaryota; kingdom Viridiplantae; phylum Streptophyta; class Magnoliopsida; order Asterales; family Asteraceae; genus Tanacetum; species Tanacetum coccineum. Next base: position 57,839 of record BQNB010014146.1, on the reverse strand, counting down.
CCTTATATTTTAGGTCAACATAATGATCAAGCATAGTTCTAGCCAACAAATCAGAGAATTGATATAGTATCGTGTTTGAATTTAAGGACAGAATAAGCTACAACCAAATGACTCAAATAAGTCTAACCTCTGAAATAGCAAATTAGAGTTAACAGGTGGATAAACATAGACATATTTTTTTACACAATATATCATAATTTCATGTGCATTAATTTCTCCTCTTCACTTAAGAAAGTGGCAGAACCAAAAAAATAGTAAATATCGTGATAATCATATTTGGCCCAATCTCAGTATGCTACCTAACATTGTCAATTTTTAAGTGTATGGAAGAAATCATTGTTTAGTATTCGTATTTATAGAGTTCGGGTTTCTTCAAGTTTCTGTATACTTATTCTAATAGATAAACTTTAAGGTTGTCCAAGTTTACGCATAATTATAAATATACACAATTGTCGACTGATACGCAGTCGTTTTGACAGTGGGCCCGGTGCTACAGTAACGGGCTCCTAAATCTAGCCCAAAAAAATCCAGCAAAGCTAACCTAAATCCCTTCTCCATCGCAATCAATCATCAACACAAAACAAGAAACTTAAACGAAAATATACAAGATCTCAATGTCGTGTTCATTCTTAACAAAATCTTTCAAACATTTGAATACGAGTGTCTTCACGGATCTTAAATAAATACAACAACAACGCAAAGCATAACAAGAAACGATCTCAGTTCATTTCCTTTTCGTGTGATATAATAACATTTCAGACCTAAAAGATCATGAACACGATTGGAAAAAGTCATCACTGATCTTTTTGAAGCAAAGACACTTCTTTTAATTTTCAAAACTTTCAATGAAAGATCAATAACAACGTTGTCAAGTTCATTTTTTTGGTTCGTTACAACTGAAAAACAACAAAAGAAAAAAACCTACCTGGGTCATTTTACAAAGATCTTGATGTCGAGAGTTGTGTAACAAGATAACAATTACAAGAAGGCTTGATATTTTTTGTGTCTGTGGTTATGATTCGTGTTCACAACTAAAGAAATAAAGACATAAAGATAAGAGTATGGTGTTTTGAATCTATGTTATTTTCAAGATTCTGTGTTGCTGAGATTTTCATAAGAAAAAGAAATGTGTAAGTTGGCTTTGGTTTGAGAAAATAATAGTTGACTTAGTGGCTGCATTTGAGAAGTGTGAACAGAAAGAAAAAAGAGGCGTATCATTTTCTTTAGGGTTTGAGTAAGTTGTGTGAGGTCATTGTTTTATTATATAGGTATTATTTAGCGTCATGTGTTTGGGTTTATTTTTGGGCTGTACACTTAATCAAGGGCCGGTTATGCTTATTAATTATAATTATAATTATAAATATACACAATAGGTGACTGATCCACTGTCGTTTTGACAGTGGGCCACCTGCTACAGTAATGGGCTCGCTCATTTTGGGTCAGCCCGATTTTGGTTTTTTCTTTTTTTTAATTTTTAATTTTTTTAATTTGTATGCATAAAGTAGAAGTGAAAAAAAAATATTACAACAGTTTTGATTTATTCAGATAAAAAAAATACCCGCTGAAATATCTTCGATACCTAATAACTTTAAAATAATCGATATGGTCACAAACGTACAACCCATTATATTAAAAAAAACTCATATAGCAAAAAAAAACAACACTTTAAACATGAAGCCCAACACATAAGCCATATAAAAAAAATTATTACTAATATACACATTTGTCGACAAACTAACCTAAAATCCGCATAAAATGTGGCCCAAAATCTGGCCACCTGCTACAGTAATGGGCTCGCTCATTTTGGGCCAGCCCGATTTTGATTTTTTTTTTAATTTGTATGCACAAAGTAGGAGTGAAAAAAAAAATATTACAAAAGTTTCGATTTATTCAGATAAAAAAAATACCCGCTGAAACATCTTCGATACCTAATAACTTTAAAATAATCGATATGGTCACAAACGTACAACCCATTATATTAAAAAAAA
>BQNB010014146.1:31688-52740 GCA_026074375.1 Tanacetum coccineum | reverse complement strand
CCGTCTACACAGGACGATCCATCCGTGAACAATGTCCATGGCTCCGGTAGTTCCTCCGATTTTGTCATGAGCTCGTCCGGAGACTCTTCCTCTAGACGTTCCACAATAATTTGATTGCGGTCCTTGGCCTATATTGGATATCATATCCTTCTAGTTCAAACTTCCATTTTAGCATCCTTCAGAGATTTCCGAACTTGACAGCAGTTGCTTTATCGGTTGATCCGTTATTACGATAATTGTGTGTGCTTGAAAATATCTTTTCAGCCGTTTGCTTGCGCTAAGCAAGGCTAACACCATCTTTTCCATGGGAGTATAATTTATCTTTGGCCCTCGTAGAGCACGGCTTACAAAGTATATTGGTACTTGTTTACCTTCCCTGCCCGTCATCAAGACTGCACTGACTGCTTCTTTGTCTGCGGCTAAATATACAATTAGCTCCTCTTTTTCCTTAGGTGCGGTTAGCATTGGGAGTTCTGCGATGAGCTTCTTCATTTGTTTGAAGGCTGCTTCGGCCTCCTGAGTCCATTGGAAGTCACTCTATTTTGTGCACTTTTTCAAGGTTTTGAAGAAAGGCAATGATTTTTCGGCTGACTTTGATAAGAACCTGTTTAAACTTGCTAGTATCCCATTCAGCTTCTGCACGTCCTTGAGGCATCTCGGAGATGGCAAGCTAAGGACCGCATCGGCTTTTTCCGGACATACTTTGAGTCCGTTAGTATTTACTTTATAGCCTAAGAACATCCCCTCTTGCATTCCGAAGGAGCATTTTTTGGATTCAAATTCATGTTTATTTGCCGGAGAGTTTTGAATGTATCTGTTATGTCGCGGACAATTTCTTATTTCGTACGGCATTTTATGACCAAGTCGTCGACATATACCTCCAGGTTGCGCCCGATCTGTCTTTGAAATGCCCTATCTACTAAACGCTGATAGGTCGCTCCGGCGTTTTTTAAACCGAACAGCATCTTTGAATAGCAAAATATCCCTTGACTTGTGGTAAATGCCGTTTTCTCTTCGTCTTCTTTTGCCTGATAGGTGGGCATCCCTCCCGGATATTCAAGCAATGTTCCGCGATGCTTCGTGGAACGCCCGTCATCTCCGCTGGCTTTCAGGCAAACACGTCTAAGTTTTTTCCAAGTAGAGTGCATAGTTCCTTGCGTCCTTTTTCCGTTAGGGTAGACCATATGGCTATTGTTTGCTCAGGGTATTCCGGATGAATGGCCACCCTTATCTTTTCTTCCAATATTTTGCCATCTTCTGGGGGCCGTATGCTAGGTCCGGAGATCATTGCACATTCCATTGGTATGATTCTGCTGCTTCGTAATGTTACAGTTCCTCCTTCAACTGGGAACTTTAGCATTCCATATGCCGTGGATGGTATGGCACAGATTTTTCTTATACCCGGCCTGCCTATTATTCCATTGTGTTGGGATGGTGACCTAACAACCATGAAGTTCATCCATGTGGAAGTGGAATGCCCTTCATCATCTATTTCCACTAGCAAGGATATCTGGCCTAGCGGCCCAATGGTTTCCCCACTGAATCCAGTTAGGTATGTGGTAGGCGGAACCATCTGGCTTCTTATTTCAAGCCGGAGCCTGACGAAACAGTGTTCGTATAAGATCTCTACGGATGCTCCTCCGTCCACATACATTCGGTGCACGAAGTGCCCTCCTATCTTAGCCTCAATGATCATTGGTCCCTCCGTTCCGTCCTCGTCTCCTAGAGGTGGGAAAGATATTGTTGTCTCCGGGGAGAAACTCTGGGTAACCTTTTGCTTGGCTATTTTTTCCCATGGTTGGATCATCAGGATGGCTAGTGGTCGTTCCTTTCCGGTCGTATCCCCTTCTTGGGTGCCTTTGGCTTGTCGTTCTGTTTTAGTTCTTTGATGAGTTGTGACAATTTACCTGCCTTGATCATTTCATCTATCTGCTTTCTCAACTGCATGCATTCGTCCGTACTGTGGCCCGTATCCGCATGGAATTCGCAGTATTTGTTTGGATCCCTTTTTTCTGCGGGGGTTACCATTGGTGGTGGAGCCTTGAATTTTCCTTTTTCTAAAGCGAAAATTTCTTTCGGGGTCTTTGTAAGGAGTGAGAACCTGTCTGGCTTCCGGTCCGACCTGTGCTTGTTTTTGAAACCCTTTTTGAAACTAGGTTTGTTTCCCCCTTCTGGTTGCTTCCATGGCGTGGGTGCTTTCTTCCGGCCATGACTGAATGCGGCAACCTCCCCTTGTAGAAAAGACGTAGTTACCCTGTACATTTTGTCCATTGACCTTGGGATTTTTTCGTATAAACGCTTAATCAACTCAGGGTGGGTTATCCCATGCATGAATCCGGAGATCTTCATGCATTCCGGCGCTCCTTCCACGTCCAGGACTTCTTCTTTGTATCTCTCCATGAAATCCTCCGTGGACTCTCCATCCCTTTGCTTGATGTGATGTATCTCTACTGGATCCTTAATGTGTTTTGTTTGCTGGCGATAGTTTTCCCTAAATGCTGCCCTTAGATCTTCATAGCTGTCAATGGATTCTTTTGGGAGTTTGTCTAACCAGACTCTAGCATTCCCAGTTAGCGTCGAGTTGAACATGTGGCACTATATTGGCATTGCCCATCTCTCTGTTTTTGCAGCGGACTGAAATAACTTTATATGGTCTTCCGGGTCCCCACTTCCGTCGTAAGTCTTGACATGGCTAGGCATCCTTGTCCTTGGGAAGTCAAAGTGTTGGATCCGGGTCGTGAAAGGGTTTCTTTCTTCACACGTCCAAGGCTGGGAGATATCGTCTTCGTAGGTATCTGACCTATGCCTTTTCGATTTGGACTTCCAGTAACCCCCTTCGCTGTCTTCGCTCTCTGAATATCCGCTGGTTCTTCGGGATGATGTGCCCTCATGATGATGCTTTCTTGCCGGTACCTCGGTTCCCCTTGCTTGGGAACTCTGGTGGTGACTATCAGAGCGTGTATACGCGCCTGGTTCTTTTCTTCCTAGTCTATTGAACACACCACTCTCCTTCCGCGGCCGGAGCCTAGGTGAAGGAGATCGGTTTTGCTTGAGTCTTCTGAACACGCTGGCGACTGGTGACGGGCTTTGGGAGTGCTTGCGCCCATGCCTTCTTCTGGGCTCTGTCCGGGCAGTTGGCGTTTTTGACTCGGAGTAATGTGACTCTTCATGGTTTCTTGGATTTCTCCCAGATTCATTGCCGTAAAGTAGGCGCGCCTTTACCACTTTGAGCTTATCTTGCTGTTCTTTTTCTTTTTGCATTTTTTCAGCAATAAGCGGTAAACGTTGGTGGTAGTTCTTGTCGCACAATTCTCTTAGAGCTTCATTGGACGCAGGTTCCTCGAGATTTTGTGGACCACTTTTTCCCCCAGTGTTCCGCATAACGGATGTGGGAATTGTTGAGGTTTGTTGTTCATGAGTGCTCATGGTGAGTTTTTAGAAAACGTGGTTGCGTTCATATCCCACGGATGGCGCCACTTGTTAATACAAAATAGGTGTCGGGTATAGATCTGGGCTTAAATCCTGTATTGGATTGGGCTACCGGATGATTTGGGCGTTGGGTTTTGTATTAGAGCAAGAGAAGTGAAGATTTCCTGCACAATCAAACAAAAACCGTTAGCCTTACCGTGGGGGACGGACCCCACGGTTAGACTCCGGCGTGAAAGTAAGTAAACATGTAGAGAGAGAAAGTATGAGAGTATAGAGTGAGAAAATCGAACTGTTCATTGTGTATTAGGTCCCTATTTATAGGGGTCTAGTATTAGGGTTTCCTAGTATTTCGTAGTGGCCAGAGTGGGTCCCTTGTCGGGCAAAGTCCCGTAATCGACGTGTATACGGACGCGTGTGTCTTCCGTGGACGGAAGTATCCTATAGTTAGGCCCGCTTCCGTTTTGCCTTGTCCGGGCCGTGACCAATGCAGGATTGGGTTTTCTTTCGGCCCATTACTGCTAAGTTGGGCTCAGGAGCCCAAGTGATAGTGTGGTCCAAGCCCGGAGGCTTGGTATACCTATTATACGTCATCAATTATCATTAATATTGATCTTATCTATAGAGTGTCGAGGAGATTTGTTTTTTCTATCCAAACTTTTTTTACATAAAAAAAATCTGTCATTTAAAAAAAAGAAAATTAATTAATATTTTAATTAAAAATTTAAATACACTTAAGTTCTAAATATTTTAAGAACCGTCAATCGTTATACAAAACAAATTGTAGCATCATGACAAGTATTTAATTATCTTTTTATAGACGGACACTTTGATATACTTTCGACAAATTTTATTTTTTTCATTTTTTACACGTTTTCTTTGCGGTATCGAAATTCGAATGACATATCACATGTGATTTAACACTAATATCGAAGTTCGAACACTAAACATCTGTATTAAAATTAACATAAGTATTTGTCTATAAATCAAAGACTTTTCCTCTATTTTGCAAAGAAAAACACACGTTTATGGCTTTCAAACCATATATCACATATTGTATTCGAATTATAAATTCTAGCAGTTCATTTATGAAACTTCTATAATCACATGTGAAAAAACCACATTTGGTGAAAATCATATGTGATTGAGATCACGTATGAGGAAAATCGCATGTGATTTTATGTGTTTTATCCAACTTAGAAGAATTAACTGTACTAATCTACAATTAGAAATATAACGTGTTATATATGGCTGGAAAGCTATTAATGCTAAGGCTGAACGGAGTGGGAGTAAACTCATCGAGTGAGTTTATAACTCACGCGTAAGTTACCACTCCACCCCCACCAAGTCACGCGCGAGTTTGTGGATGAATGGCGAGTTACTCACCTTTCGTCCCCAATGGTGAATTACAAAGTTTTTTTTATTTGGTTTGTGAGTGTGTGTGAGTATTTAGTGGGGTATATTTTGTATAAAGTCGGTATTTTAATGAACGGTGAGTTAGTGGTGACTACTTCGGTTGAATGGTGAGTGTGATTGAGTTGAAGTAAGAGGAGAGAGAAAGCTAAGGTGGATGGTAAGTTACATGCTACCACTCTATCCAGCATAAGAGCATCCACAATGCAAAAAGTCATTAAAGACTTTTTGCATTTAATGCTTACCATATTTAATATATAAGACTTTGAGGAAAGACTTGAAGTTTATCAAATCTTTTTAAAAAGCTTTTCAAAAAGCTTTTATTGTAATACAAAAAAAAAATTCTCAACTGACTTCTTAGAATAGTAAAAAGCTATTGGTGGTTTTGGCATTTGAGATGCTTTTAATAAAAAAAACGTTGAAAGTTTTAAAATATTTTAGAAAAATTTATGTCTATTTTATTACATGTTTGGATATTCAAATATTCAAATTAGTATTTAATCACATGTGATTTCTCATGCAAGTTTTAACAACGAAAAACGTGAAAAAAACGAAGAAATTTTTTTTTGTCAAAAATATATCAAAGTGTCCGTCTATAAAAAGATAATTAAATGCTCGTCGTACTTGTGTATTTTTTACTGCTTAACTATTACTCCCTCCGTCCCAAAATTATTGTCTCCCGACAAAAAACACACAGTTTAAGAAAAGTGCATTTATTACAGCTTTCTTTTTCTTACTTTTTGACAGAATGACAGTTTTACCCTTAGCTAATTAATTAAAGTCTTCTTTAAAGTTTGTAATAATAATTTCAAACAATGGTAATATAGTAAACTTGATCAAACTTCCATGTCTATTTTTAGTAGTGGACAATTAAATTGGGACATCTCAAAAAGAAAACGTGGACAATAAAAACGGGACGGAGGGAGTAATTTTATGAAAAACATAAACACATGTTTCTATAACTAAACGCGTTTTCAAAATTTTTAATTGTTTTGTGGAGATGGAACCCCCCTCCTTTTTCCTACAAAACAGAAACAGAAAATGATGAAAAATGTTTTCCAACTAAAAGCAACCTAAACATTCCAATTTCAAATTAACAAAAAAAATCGAGTTGAAGAATTCAATGAGCAAACCAACAAAGGATGGCAAGGTAGAAAAAAAAGTTGGAATATAATCAGTTATTTTTTGTATGTCATAGATTTTCATACTGTAAACCTTCTACAAATAAAACATATGTTAAAATAAAGAAAAAACAACATTTTAAAACACTGTTACAGAAGTTGACTTAGTTTTGATTTAATTTTATACGGATTAAATTGAATATGAGTTTGATCCGACGACTTATATTTGTTATGTCACCATTCTTTCTCTTTGCTCCGTCGACAATATATAGTATAATTTAATAAAAGAGTACACTTGTTAGAAGGTGAAACTTGCAGTTATTGTTCCTTATGAACAAGATGCACCTAATTAAGTGTTTACACTCAGATATGTTTTATCATTATACATAGTATTAAACGAGATGGAAAAGACTCGCGCGTTGCGGCATGGGCTAATTTGTCGTCGACACTTTGTGTTAGAATTTAGTTTATTTTGGCAATTATAAGTTAAGGTCATGTAGGCGAAAGCATAATGAACTAAAACATATGCTTTATTTTTATATATACAAAGGGTGTAGGCTTTGCGTTGCAACATGACCACTTCTAGTGCAACTTGGTTAAATTTTCAAATCACAGTGTCATAATCATGATATTCCTCCATGAAATTTATAAACTGCATAATATTTGCGTTGGAAAAGAGAGTATTTGTAACAACAATACATTGCAAAGAACTAACATAAATTGAACCATTGTTATGTCCTCTGTACACTCAACCATTCAAATAACATGTTTGACTAAATATAATTTGTGTTTGCTTATGATTACATGAAACCTAGTTGTTTATCTTTTCTTATTGCTTCTTGTTAATGATGTGCGCCTCAGGCTTTAAAAAACTAGCTTCTGAATTGCATAGCGAATACGTCTAGAGAAACGCGGCTAGGTTAGATGATACCCACGCAACAGTCTTCCTACTACCTTGCCATTTCGGTAGATTCCGAGTTAGGTGTTTAATTATTTAGATACTTACACATTCCATTACGAGGGTGACGGGTAATAAAATTGGAGAAGACTACTAGGGAATAGTGCATGATTAGGTAAACACATTTGTTTAACCATACGAGTTTTCCATCACTTTTACTTTTCTACAATTAGAATAGAATTAGGAGTAGTTAGTAGCTTAATCAAAACCCCCTTTCAAAACCCAAGATTTTACCTGCTTTTATAAAAAACACAAAAATATTATTCTCTCAACCTCTAGACCTTAGTGACCATACGATTCGAGTCTACCCAAACTATTCCTATAGAGAACGATAATAACCCCCCGAGTCTTGCCTATACTACACTACAACAGTTAGGTACACTGCCTAGGAGGGTTGTAAAACTTCGGTTTGCAATCACCCGTACATCATTGGCTATAATTGTCATCACACTTTTTTTCTTTTTCTTTTCGATGACTTATGTTTTATTTTATTTTGTCTTTTTCATATATACTTTTGTTAGCCTCAAAATATTAAGTCGAACAAGGAAACTCGGTCTTTATTTATTAGTCGTTGTAATTGGCTAGAAAGGGAGTCGGGCTCGTGATTTAATCTAATATTGTATACGTTGCGGGCTAAAGCCCAAAACCCGAGCCGACCCAACAACACTACACCTAGGCGTCACCCTAGGTTAGTAAGAAACTATAAATACCCCTCTCCATCCCATGGAGAGGGTGTTGGTCATTTGTATTTTTCATTTGTGCAAGTAATCTTCCATATTCTCTCTACTTTCTCTCTCTAAAATTCTTTCATTCTTCTATCTCTTTTCTTATGGTTTCTTATCATTGATTCATACCTATTTGTATGGAAGTGAAATGATATTATAGGGTACCGACATTTGGTATCAAGAGCCAAGGGGTTACCGAGTTGTGTTCGTGTGGTTTAGCATTTTTTTTTGTTCGAATTTTTTTTTCATTTAAAAGTGATTTTAATCTTTCTTTCCATTCAAGGTTTTATCTTGTCTAAGGATTATAAGGTATTAAGATTCATTTTTAAATTTGTTAGTTTTGATTTTTGTGTTTTTATCATTCTCGGTAAAATTTGAAAAAAAAGGACACCGAGTTTGTTATTTAGATAAAATAGTACACCGAATTTGATAAACAAGCCTTATCGAATCTGTGTCTTATAATCATTATTCCGAATTTTGTAATAGTGCACACATTTTTCGGTTTTATCGAAAAGTGTGTTCTAGGATTTCATTTCATTCTCGGTAATTCGCATAAGAGTTGTAATAGTGCACACATTTTTCGGTTTTATCGAAAAGTGTGTTTTAGGATTTCATTTCATTCTCGGAAGTTAGCATAAAGGTTGTAATAGATATACAAATCTTCGGTTTTATCGAGTTTTGTGTTAGGAGAGTTATTATCGAATTTTGTAATAGGCAAATTTGTTAGATAATTTCCATTTGTAACTTGTCGAATTTGCTACGACGACTTGTCCGAGAATAACTACTGAGTTTTGCTTTGTCCAAGAAACCTTCCAAGTTTGCTCTATCCGATATCTTACCGAGTTTGTTACCGAGTTTGTTACCGAGTTTGGAGTTGTAATAGTGCACAAATTTCAAAGCTAGTCCTTTGTTTGTTTTATAACCCTCATTGTTAGAACAACTTTACACCGTTTTTCCTTATTTTTATAAAACAGCCCGTTAGCCCTCCAACGTGAATCGTTTGTGCACCGTTTGTCCCTATTTGAGATTTAATCAACCGTTAATCATTTCAAGCTCAAAATTTGTGCACCGATCATCGTTTTAGCTCAACAATTCGTTAACGAAAGTTCACGTACTTCAACGACAACAACGATTTCAACATCAATTCATTTTTGTTTTACGGTTTCTTCTTGATTTTGTAAAATCCCGCGAAAGATACAATTCTTTTCTCGGTTTTAATCAAAGATTTGTAAAATCTCGTGAACGTTAATTGAATTCAATCCACAACAACAATCACTTTACCTGCTTAAGATCCTACAAAACATTTTCACTTCACGGTAAAATGGAAATGAAAGATACTTTATCTTCATGTTCTAATTCGGAAGAACAACAAATGCAACAAATTCAAGACAAAGCAAAAAAGAGTTGCATGGTATCTTTTCGACAACTTCATTCACACCTCAAGCTTCTTTCAAACAACGACTTAAAAGGAACTCGAACCGAGTCTGGATTCAAACGTGCATTTGCGACACTCTTTGGTCAAGATATAGAGACTTTCACGGGCACAATGTTCCTATACGTGGATCAATTAGAAAAGCAACTTGACAAAAAAGAATTTCAAGAGATTGGATCCATGGCTTCTCTTAAAGTACTCGAGACACAGTTTCAGATGTTTATCAAGTCACAGATGTATTTGTTTGATGAATTTGTTGTAATGACACGCAACTACTTTCTTCAATACACTCAACTTGCGATTCCAGAATTCCGTGACACACTGATCCAACACATGGAATTTGTTAAGAAGTCGATTGATGAAAGAGCAAAGCATAAAGAAGAGTATAACAGCTGGGTGAATGAAATACAAATGCAGACAATAGAGGATAAGGTTGATTCGAGTAAAGAATTGGATGCTAGTTTGGTTGATACAGAAAGCAGTGGGACAGCATTAAAAGAGCAAGATACAAGCAACAGATTAGGGAATGATGCACATGCTGATGATGCAGATATCAGACCTATATATGATGAAGAGCCAATGGCTGAGGTACAAACGACTGCTCAAATCAATGTCTTTGCTACAGGACAACAACATACTGAGCAACCCGAATTCAATAATGAAGGAGAGGTTGACCAGAATGCTGAACAATGTCATGACACATGTCCTTTGCCTGCTACATTAACTGATAACCAGACAACTGAACTCTCAAATCAATCTCTTGAATCTGAAAATATTCGTCTCAAAAAGACAGTTGCCCAATTTCAAAAAGATTTTTTAAGAATGGAAGCACATTGTGTTAATCTTGAACTCGATCATCAATCGCTTTGTAAAGTAAGAGATGCACAAACAAAATCTCTTTTTAGAGATATAAATCCATGTAACAGAAAGAGTTTATTGTAACATAACTCAATGATGGCTATTGTACTAAGACATATAAAAAGGGTCATAACATTAATGTAACTAGCATATTAGAACTACATTTTCAATTGTTATGTATTTTAAATCTATCAAGACCCACACTTGAGAATAGTTGTTTTTATATGCTCATCAGGAATCAAGGAAGATTCATTATGAATTATTAAGTCTCTGGGAGAAACATCGGCTTGATTAAACAAATATTCTAAATGATTAAAATTTTCAAAATCAGAGGTTTTCCTAACTAAAATATACCTTCTTGTTAGTTAATTTGAAAGTTAAGTGTGACATTTAGGTGTTACAAGTTACCAGAAATTTTTTTGTAGTTAGAAAGTCTAACATCAAAGGGAGAAATACTAAAGTGTAGCCTAATGATAAGTCCGTACCAACAATGAAAGGTAATGGTACATACATGTTCTAGTAGAGGAGCGGTAGTGCACTTGTCTACGATTCATGGACGTGTATGATATCAGGTTGTGTTCTAGTAACCTGTATTTAGTAGAAGGGTCCTTTTAAAAACCAGGAGTAAAAAAACTACAACAAATTAGTATGTGAGCAATTAAACAGAACCAGCAAACCTTTCAAGGCAAGCGCGACTAAAAAATAAATAAGCCTCTAACGCATTGTACGAACCTCCATATAACAAATGATATATGAAATTAAATAAGTGTCACGGTCTTATAATTATGGATTTGAACGACACTAAAAATCGATTTGGGTCTACACACAAAAATTGATTTCGATCTATAAAAAAAAGAGACGTTCGATCTAAACAAAAAAACTTTCGATCTACACAAAATTGATTTTGTTCTATGGCCAAAATTTTTTTTGATCTAAATTAAAGAAGTTGAATGAAAAACTTATATAAAAATATTTAAGGACGAATATCCATTTCGATCTGAAAAAACGAATTAGACCTGTTATTATCTTTGTTGATAAGAAAAGTTTACTCACCTTCTCCTGATTTAAATCTCGTAAAAATGAAGATGGACGAAGTTGTGGATGAAAGCAGTTATGGCGGCTAGTTTTTGTGTGTGAGGAAAAGAGAAATCGATGGAGGTTTTTAGGTCAAGTGAGAGAGAGAAAGGTTTTTAGATCGATCCAAATAGAGGCTGTAGTTTTTTTTGGTATTTAGCAATTTTTTAGGGATGAATCCAAATACCTAAATTACTCTTGATTTATTTTCTTTTTCCCAAATAAGTAGTAGATATTTACAATAATGACATCTTGCATTAATATGATGTACATCATGCATTATTAAGAGTAAAAAATATGATTCTGTAAGTTCTGTACAAAAAAGTGGTTCTGCAAAGAAAATGCCAATATATATATATAACACTTCGTAGAAAAAGCTAGAAAAAGAATATCGAATATAAGATGAATGTTTAAACTAATAATTACTTTCATGTTTCATTTTTAGTTTCACTAAATGCTTTTATACATTTTTTATACATTTGATACATAATAAAAATCGTTTTGGAGTTGAATTAGTGTATGTTAAAATACATTTTGATTATATTACATTGTACGCATAAACGTTATACAAAACACTTAACTAAAATATATCAAGTATAGCTATTTTCCGCTTTAAAATCACGTTAATATAAACAAGTACTCGCCTAGTATGTTATAATACATACAAGATTACAAGTGGTTGAGATAGTCTATCTTTATTCCTTAACTAGTCGTGTATCCGCGCTTTGCAGTGCGTAGTATCTATTATACTATAAGATCTCGTTTTTCATTAAATGGGCCGTAGTAATGATTTGTGGAATTCAGTATTGTAGCCTTTTAATTTGCCCAACACAAACCCTTCCTCCGGTTATATCTACAGTATTTATGGGGCAGTATTAAAGATTGGGATGAATTAATTCCCCTAAAGATGACGATGAAGAGTTCCTTAAGTTATAATGGAGTTATACAGTTCAACCAAAAGAATACGGACAATCATGGGCCGGCTCAGTAACATCTTATTTAAAGACAAAAATAGAACATTCAGTGCTATTTACGGGTGGGTTAGGTTGTTGATTCTTCATTTAGGTAAGGTTTTTGTTTGGTTGGTTTTATTTTTTTATTATTGAATTATGCCTGATTTGAGGGTTGTTTAGTTTAAGGTAATTGCTTTTTAGGTTTGTGATTTTGATTTTTTTAGATTGCTTAATTGATTGTTTTTTAATGGTTTTTGGTTATTATAATTCGATTCGTTTATGATAATGTGTGGTTTTTTAGGTTGTTGATGATGATGGTGAGGTTTGAAGAATTGGGTTGAGGTATATAGAAGAATGTTTGACACAAACGCCAAAAATTTTAGGGAACCAAGTTGCTAAATCGCGACATTATCATTTGTTACAAGTGAATACATTTTCGTTGTCATTCCTGGATGGTTTCTGAGATTAGACAAATGTGGCCTGGTATATATATTTTTATATAAAATGTTTTTGGATTCTTAGGCTTATAAACTGATTTGGAGTTTTTTTTGTTTTTAGGGATGATGTTTTGGTTTCATGATGTGACAGCCAAATCTTGGATACATAGGACACCGCTTTACAAGGTAACGTATTTGACCATTTCTTAGTCGACTTCTTTATGCAATACACACTATTTTGTGTCGCATTTTCTAGATAGCAAAAATGTAATTGTGATATATACTTTATGCCACAGGTTCTGAGCATAACCACAGATTAGTAGGTGCCCATGCCATTGCAAGGGCCGCTAATCCCACGGCTGATAATCAAATTCAAATAGCAGGTACATTTGTTCGATTGTAGTGTTCTAATACTTTAACGGGGTGTTTGGGATTGCTTTTGCAATCTAATTATCTGATTGTTTCAATTTCAAAGCGCAATAATCTAACAAGTAGTGTTTGAATACATAAATGAATATGTTTCCAATAGTGGGGTCGTTCCCTCAATGAACACCCCAGACCGCACATTAAGAAAATAATATGTACCAATATTAGGTGTCCCCTCATGGACACTCGGGCATTCTGGAAAATAATATGTGTATGTGATTGTTGGCCCGCGCTTTGGCACATATCAAATCGTAATCCGACTATGGTATAACGTTCTTCCACAGTGATAGCTAGTCTACCCGAACGGGGATTGTCAATCCAAATAGATCTATCTTATAACATTCGCGCATACCTCGAGTAATTAACAAGTTCATGCAACTTAGCTAATCCATAATCATAAAAGTAATAGTATTATAAGTTTACGTTTCAAAAAATTAACCAAGTATCTGTATCTCCTCGCGAGATATATAAATGAGTATGTAAACCAAACAGGTAATCAACCATGTAAATGCATTTGTAAACAAGCATGTTCTCACCCCAAAAATATATGTAAAAAAACCAGTAAAATCATGGGGCTCTATAAACTCAACCTTGATCATAGACCACGATCAGTAATAATCAAATAAACTCTCCGAATCTGAACGGATCACTCTCGACCACGACCTATAATTATGTCGCTCGATTATAACACGTATTAAATTACGATCAATCAACGATGCGTACATCGTAACGACGAAATCATACATATTTTTATATGCATACATACATACATGTGATGAGAAATCCACTTGCGCGTCTTTAAACCTTAACATTTAGTATATTATATGTATATATACTATTTTCCGTCCAATCATAGCTTATCTCAATTTATCGAAAACTTTCCATTTTTAGAACCGAACAATGGTCTTAAAAATAATTAATTGAAATAATATATTAATCGACCTTATTTTATCACTCAAAATCGTACTCATAATGTATTAATATTAGTTAAAATATCCGTTGACTTTTACTTTGACCTTTAGTTTTGACCCGCTATATCTTAATTTTAAAACTGACAAGCCTCGCGGCAAAGTAAAACGTCATTACGAACAACTTTCGTGTTTCGCCGGAAGGCCGAAACGGACTCGAAAGTGCTCAAATCATTTAATTAATAAATCTGTCATATTTAATATATAGTAAAAATGACCTATTTTTCTACTAAAGTGTATATTCCGATTTCACTCCAGTTTCTTCGTTATTGGGAGTTAGAAGTCCCGTTTTATATCAAAACGTTCGTAAAAAATATAATTTGCTATATTTTGTAAACCAAAATCTGACTTTTCAAAATCTCGAACCCCGAATCACAAGTCCCGTTTTCTGCTCACAATGTACCCGTTACAAAAGGTGCAAAAAACCCGTTTTTGTCCCAAAACTCACCTAAAATACATCTAATATTGCTTATAATTTCGTATCAATCCCGCTTTAATATTAATAACATATTATACTTAGACGCCGCAAGTTTCACTGGATTTCATCACATATAATTAACTCGATAAAATTAAACGAAATAATCGAAATACTTTTGTGGTGCAAAACCAAACGCACCCTTTTTGTGTCTGATTATCAAACCAAACGAACCCTTGTGGGTCGTTTACCAAAACCAAACGCACCCTTTTTCGGTGTCACCACAATCCCGACGCCCCCCTCGGCTGTTTCGCAGCCAACCCAAACACCCCCGGCTGATATAACCTAAACCAAACACACCCTATTCGCTTTTTCTACTAGACCAACGCACCCTAGTTGTGTTAATTAACAACCCAACGCACCCCTAGTTATGGTGCTAGCTGAGAAACCACAGACGAACCCACCCTTGTGGTGGCTCTTGCTGCCAAACGCACCCTATGGTGCCGAATCGAAAACCAAACGGACCCTTTTGTGATAATAAAACCACACGCACCCTATGTGGGTGGCTGCCACCCAAACGCCCCCTACTGCCATTAAACCCAACGCACCCTTGGGGTGTTTTGTCAAACCCAACGCACCATCTTTGGTGCTTACGAACATCCGAACGCACCTTTTGGGGTGTGGTTGATAAACCACGACGGCGACGTGGTGGTGGGGATGCAGGAGGTGCGACGGTGGAGATGGTGATGTGGGTGTGGTGGTGGCGTCTATGGGGTGATGGCAGCGCGTGGAGGCATTGGCAGTGGCGGTGAGTAGGTGGTGCGTGGCGGCGAGTGGAGGAGAGTGAGGTGGTAGGTTGGATAGATCGGGTGATGGGGAAATGTTTTTGGACTCGGCCAAAAAACTTGCCGGAAAAGTTTTCCGGCGGCGGTTGGCCGGAGATGGTGGCTGCCGGATTTTGAGAGAGAAGAGGTGTGTGTGTGTGTGGGGGTTTTAAGAAAAATAAATGAGTAAATGTTATTAATTTTCTATTTATACTTTAAAGGTTTTAATGAAAATGTCAAGTGAATAATAGTTGAGGGGTCATTGTGTAACTTTTTAATGTAGTTTTGAAAACTATCGGTGCGGGATTCGTTTGAGCTAGTTAACGGTCGATTTAAGTCACGAAAATTAGGCCATTGCGTTCCAAATCATTTTTCCTATAAGAATGAGTATTCACTCGACTAGTTTTCATAAACGTTTTATAAAATTTATTTAAAACGTTTATTATTGATTTGTGTATTACTGATAAACTTTGTTCGAGAAATAAAACCTTAACTTGAACATCTACGTTTGAATAAACGCTTTTGCATACATGATAATTTAATTTATTAAATATTTTTATTTAATAAAAGTGAGATTTAATTATCTCCGGGTCGGTACGCGTTGTGTGTGGTGTTCAAAATTTTGCGAGGGTATTTCAGTCATTGGGTAAAACTGAAAAGTTGTCTGGAATATCATTTCACATCAAATTGCTTTAGAGTCCGAGTCGTGAAAACGTGATTTAGATGGTCGTTTTTATAAGTCAACTTAGAAATAACATATATCTTTTCCGCTTTCAAGTCAAATAAGTTAAAAATAACTTTGCACATGAGAGATATATAATAATAAATATGATTTATTATTTAAATATGTTCCGAAAATTTACCGGTTACGCGGAAATCGTTTTTATGAGATACTAAAAAGGTTATACGTCAAAAAGTCAAGTCAGACCCGAAAAGTCAAATGGTAAAATAGTCATCTAAAGTTTCGGAAATTGCCGGATGTTACATTTACGGGTGGGTTAGGTTGCTGATTCTTCATTTAGGTAAGGTTTTTGTTTGGTTGGTTTTTTTTTTTTATTAAATTATGGCTGATTTGAGGGTTGTTTAGTTTAAGGTAATTGCTTTTTAGGTTTGTGATTTTGATTTTTTTAGATTGCTTAATTGATTGTTTTTTTAATGGTTTTTGGTTGTTATAATTCGATTCGTTTATGATAATGTGTGGTTTTTCAGGTTGTTGATGATGATGGTGAGGTTTGAAGAATTGGGTTGAGGTATATAGAAGAATGTTTGACACAAAAGCCAAAAAATTTAGGGAACCAAGTTGCTAAATCGCGACATTATCATTTGTTACAAGTGAATACATTTTCATTGTCATTCCTGGATGGTTTCTGAGATTAGACAAATGTGGCCTGGTATATATATTTTTATATAAAATGTTTTTGGATTCTTAGGCTTATAAACTGATTTGGAGTTTTTTTCGTTTTTAGGGATGATGTTTTGGTTTCATGATGTGACAGCCAAATCTTGGATACATAGGACACCGCTTTACAAGGTAATGTATTTGACTATTTCTTAGTCGACTTCTTTATGCAATACACACTATTTTGTGTTGCATTTTCTAGATAGCAAAAATGTAATTGTGATATATACTTTATGCCACAGGTTCTGAGCATAAGCACAGATTAGTAGGTGCCCATACCATTGCAGGCGCCGCTAATCCTACGACTGATAATCAAATTCAAATAGCAGGTTCATTTGTTCTATTGTAGTGTGCTAATACTTTAACGGGGTGTTTGGGATTGCTTTTGCAATCTAATTATCTGATTGTTTCAATTTCAAAGCGTAATAATCTAACAAGTAGTGTTTGAATACGAAAAGCTAAAATTTATTCTAATCCAAATTCACTGTGTATCTGCAGGTTCCAAGAATTTTGAGCTCAATAGATTATGATATAACTCTAAGACCTCGTGTAGTAAAAAGGACAATGTTATTTTGGATCTGATCAGCTTGGGTAATAAAGATATACAAAAAAGAAGCTCGGGGGGAGGGAATTGAAAGCAAGTTTTTTGATCACATTTTTTCAATGATTTGTATCATCAAGATTCAATTTTCGAGTCGCGTATAATCAAGATTTATGAAGCATGTTCCATGTTCACTAATGAATTGCATGTAAATTCGTTATCTAAAATATTTATCTGATTATGTATGTGAACATGGCTAAAACACAAGTCGACAAGACCAAACGACTAAAACATTGTTGTTTGTTTATCATCTTCGTCTTATTATATGCATGGACTCAAGAGGGCGCCCAGGTTCATTGGGTTGGGTCAAACCCAGATTCCGACCCGGTCCAAAGCAATGCGTGTGGGTTTGTATCCAAAGTCCAACCCATCCCTCTTAATTCATACCCCATTGGTATTTAGTGTTTGATAAAACTTTGGAGCGAAATCCACACAAAATAAATTGAATCTTTCCCCTTTTTGTATGGATTATGGTTATAAGTTGTATCAACCACTGTTGACGAGATATATAGTTGTTAAACTCGATCTTCCTCTTCCGTCTATTCTAAAAATTTCATTCGGTGTTGTTGATGGACTGAAAAGCTCATCTGTTGGCAACCCAGGTTTAATTTATGTTTGTAGTCGTGTTCGTTCTATTATGTTTAATTTTTAGAGAGTGTGTGTGTATGTGTGTTTATAGTCTTTTAAGTGTGAGCATAGAACGAGTGCGCGTGTGTGTGAGAGATGTTAAAGATATTTGACAGTAAGTGTGACGATATTACAAGATGATAGTTGTGATTTGTTAGGTTATGTACGTGTTGTTAAGGGGATGACTCATGATTTCTGTTTTTCGATTTTTAATTGTGTGTTGTACCAAATGTTTTTGTATGACGTTAATGAGATTCCAAGATTTAGGAGTTTTAATTTGTTCGAGTTGATCGAGGAATTAGTTTGATTATCTATTATTGTATAGAGACGGTTTATGTGTGTGTTTATGTGATTTATCTTAGAGTGTGTATAGAATAAGTGTGCATGATTTTTATGACATGCAAAAGTATAGGCACAATGAGATTCTGATTCATTGTTAGCTGATTGAGTGATAGACACATCGTAAGTCAAATTTATTAGGTCATGAGTGTTACAAATGATTGACGTAAGCTTGCGTTTTAAAGACATATCAGACAGTGTGATGATTATCGAAGATGATAGAAGTCATTGAGTTGCATATGATATTCTCATGTATCAGGTCCACCTTGAGTTTTCAGTGTAGTGTAGACAAAGTCATTGATTTGTATACGATAATGATAGTTGAGAAGTAACCAAAATTATTGACAGCCTAAGATTTCTACACTTTTAAGTTTATGCTCAGATTAACAGATCCTTACTACGAGTTTCTTATTATTTGCACACTAAACTTTAAGTCTTTAGATAATCTGTTTCACCACATATATCACCTTTCTTTTTTGCTATTGATAAGTTTCTAATCAGTTTTTTAAGCTTTTAACTTATATTTTATGCTTTGGTTGGAATACAAACTACTTGCAGAAAAGGACCAGAGACAGCACAATGTACGGGTTTAGAGGTGGTCCTGCTAGAGTTACGAAGGGTAAATATGTCAAGTTGACCGATGAATTTGTCTATCTGGTATGCGTTTAATTACACATACCTTTCACCATTAAAATCGGACTTAAATGACAAAAAACGTACCAAAAATACATTGTATTTGTATGTTTTTACTTATATTGTGCAGGAAACGGATATCCGACAAAAGGACGAAAAACAAAGCCAAAAACGACAAAACCGAGCACGGAATGGAAAAGCGTGAAAAAGCCAAAGTCAAAAGTCAAAGTCAACCCGGAAAAGTCAACGGTCAAAACCGGAGCCGACACCGAAGAATACTTAATGGGCCCACCCGTACCCATCTAATGGGCCGGACAAGCCCATTAGTATATTTATTGAAGACTTATAAAGACCAAGTTTAAACAAAAGCCCACAATTAAATTATAAACCCAAAATCTTTTTAAAACCATAAGGCCCAATCTGCCAAATGAGGCCCAAACCCCCTTTAACACTCGTTTTACCCAAACCCTTTACACCTTGCACAGTTAGTCCTTTAGGGACTAACAGTGCAAAACCAAACCTAACCTCAGGGACCAATTATGCAAAGATCAAGAACGATGCTTGCAATAGCATCATACACTCTCAGGGACTATTTATGCCTATTTCCCAAACTTAAACCTGTTAGCCTTAAACATAAATTTTACCCGCCAATATGATAAGGGCACTGTTCACCCATCCCTTTCCCCCCTCGATTACTATTCATATCAGTCCAAAAACCTCACAATCCCTCAACCCCACATCCCACATGGTGATTGCCACCTTGGCAATCCCCAAGAAGCTCATTGGACAACAAACGATCAAGGGTTAGAATCAAATTTCTTGGGCAATACTCATAATCAATGGGCAAGATTGAATTTGAGCTTTCACTCACACAACAAACACACATGGCCAGTTGTCTCAGCAAAGAAACACAATAGCTAAGGACTCAACAACATATAAAAAGATGGAAGACAATGAACAGTGGTAGTTAGTTTTAGTTTTTAGTTTTTCTTTTAAAATGTATTTTTATGTTTAATGTCTTTAAATTTCTGTCTCTGTCTCATTTACTTTTAAAAGCTTTGTAACCCTTTTTTATGTTTAATGAAATTTTTAGTTTAATTGCAAAAAAAAGTGTTATTGGTTACTGTTCATTCATTGTTGTTTTTTAAGTGTTTTTAATCCTGTTAAACTTGTTAATTTGTGGTCATATGATCTTACATCAACCTGTTAACTAAGTTTGTAAGCTTAAATTCCATGTTTATAAGTTAGCAAATGGTTTTAAAGTGTTTAAAGGGGTGTTTGGGTTAAGTTTTTAAAACGGGTCAAAAGTGAGTAGACTCACTTTGGGTCATATGGGTCAAATTCATGAATCTTTATTTGGTCAGTAGATTAGGTTTTTCAAGTCTTTTAAGTTTTAAAATGTTTTTTTTAAGTTTTCTATAGGCACTTTAAAACTGTTTAACCGAAAACAGTTATGAAGAGCTTATGTGGTTAAGCTTCCCAACCATCCTTTTTAACCTGTTTTCCTATGTCATTTTAGTGTCCAAATTAGCTTAGCTTGTCCCCTTAAGTTTCCTTTTAACTTGTCAAAATGTTGTCAACACTGTCAAGTCACCATAGTTGTTTTCAAGAGGCCTCTTTTCACTTTTAAAATTCAGACCTTAAAAGATGTTTTTAGTTTTCCAATTTTTGAACACAAGCTCATTAGGAGCTTGTGTTCATCTGTTTTAACTTAAGTTTTCATTTAAAGCATTATTAGATTGCTTATCAATAGGCTGCAATTAAGCCCTTCTAACTTGCCAAATCTGCCCTGGTGCAAAAGCTACTTTTCAGCCCTTTTTCTAGCTTATATTTGTCTTATCCCTTGGGATTTTTTTTTGCTTTTCTAGAAATCCCATAAGCTCATCCTTAAGCCCTATAAGTTTCAAGCCTTAAGAGTCCCTTTAGTGCTTAAAAATAAGCCCCAAAGAGACCCCTTTTTACTGCTGAGTATGCTTTTAGGCTTATAGCTTATTTAGGATTTTATGGCTTTCTGTCTGTTTTATCTTGCTTAGTTTTTTGCCTAGTTGCTTATTAGGATAGAGTAGACTTATTTCTTTGCTTAATTCCTATTTTCCCTAGCTGATTTTGCCTTTAATCCCTCTAGTTTAGCTTAGTTTCTTATGCCTTAGTAGACATAGAGTAGTAGTCTGCCTTCCTTTTGAGCTTATTTTCCCTGCTATTTTACTCTTTTCCTTGTGCTTAATTTAGTGTAGATTTGCTTATTAGGCCCCTTAGTTATCTGTTTTTGCTTGCCTTAAATTTTCCTTTGCTTATTTAGCAAAAAAAATAGCTAGCAGTTAAGTTTTTCTTTTGCCTTAGCTTTAAAATAGCTAAGTCTGCCTCTTTTAGTAGCTTATTGTTTTGCTTATTTGTTTATGCTTTTTATTTGTTTGTTATTGCTT
>BQNB010014146.1:25000-30115 GCA_026074375.1 Tanacetum coccineum | reverse complement strand
TTATTACGATATGATAAACTTATATAAGCCCATAAGTCTCAATATAAGCCACAAAATTAGGGCTTATGTTATATAAGCCGAAATCAAATAAGCTCATAAGCCCACATATAAGCTGAAACAAACACCCTTAAGCTAAATAAACACCCCCAACATATATGAACCAGCTATAGTCTAACATAGAAAAACCAAACAAATAAAAACTGTAACAAACCCATTAAAATGATAAAAAAAAGTAAAAGATGTAATATGATCTTCGATTTCCATCAGCCACTTCTGGCTCAAGAGGAGGAACAAGTGAACCACACTTTACAAAAGATTCTTGGTAAATGGAAGAAGGTTAAGCTTGAACAAAAGGTAGCACGTCACATTCATTGCTGTAAATGAATCCCATGTTTATTTACTTTCCAGAAGTTATCTAATTTATTTGGTGTTTTTGGTGCATCGATGTGCGGAAATGGTATCTGATCTATTTTCCATAAGTGATCCTTTAAAGTTTAACTTTTTAAATGACATAGAAAATCTTATTAAAACAAAAAAATAAAAGCACAAAAACAAATAATTCAACTAACACCCACAAAGACACCCACATGTCTTTAACTGTGCATATCATACGATGCAAAGGATTCATTTACTTTTTTAGTATATTGGCTAGAAAGGTTTCCGGAAATACAAACCTAAGAGATTTTCCAAATTCTTTGTTAACGCGTAGATGTTCTGATGTTCAATGAGAATTTGTCAATACACATCTTGATTTTTAAATTAATGGTTATTTATTTAAACATATGAATAACATATCAATTTTAGTATGTATGAGCAGATTTTCTTTTAAACCTATTTTTTCGTATACTTTAATGGTATGTTGTGTCAAAACAGAGTCAAGCGGCTCTAGGATTGAAATTCTTTATTAGTGCGGAGTAGTTAGCACAACCTACCGGCCACAGCGGACAGGTCTTGAGTCAACGCGAACAGGTATATGGTATTTTAGCACTTTTTGAATAAAAGATTTTCAATATAAGCTTTATTAGCACTTTCCATACTGATATGGTGCATTCCAAAAAATTTCTACTGTTGTGAATGCATCTAAATGTATAATTTTTAGTGTTTGATGGATATCCATAATGTGTTTCGCTTTTGGGTATGGATGTTGGTACTTAGGGGGATTTGGATTTTATGTGAAACCAATTATTTTAAGAGTTTTTGGGTCTGCTACAATCTGTATTTTAAAAGTATGTTAGCATACGCTTTTTGCCCAACACAAACCCTTCCTGCGGTTATATCAGCACTATTTGTGGGGCAGTTTTAGTTTACAGTAAACACTGCACGAAGAGGTTTGTCAGTTACAAAAGTAAATACTAGCTGATAAACAACTTCCATGTTAAATGAGCGTGATGTAAATGCCAGTAGATATGAGAATTTTTGGGAGTTTTAAGAATGCAAAGAATTTCCCCACCATATTCTCACCAATAGATTGTATAAAATAACAGCATCAAATGCGGTAAAAAAACTGCCATATTAAATAGTTTTCTACTTCTGTCTGTCCACATACAGGTTTAATAATCCAAAAAAACTGCCCTATTAAATGGTAAACTCAATGCATCCCCAAAAAGTGAATAACTGTAGGCTTATTCTACAGGTTTGAGAACCAAAAAAAATGGCCTGCAACAATACCTTTTTAGGTTTTTACATCCCACATTCCTTTCATCTCCTCGCCATTAAATGTCCCAAGATATCTGCCCTATTTCTAGGATTCTATAAATAAGACATTTGGATCATATTAGCCAGCCACACTTTCCAACCAATACTACTGTAACAGTATGTCAAACCAATAAAAAAGGCAGCCCCGCGCCTATACCCTGGATCAATTAAAGGAAGAAGAAGAGGGTCCCATTGTGGTAATGGTGTTAGATATTAGAAAAAGACTCGGTCACCCCGTGTATTTTACTGTTCAATATAGCTCGTAGTTTAATAGGTAAACGTATGACTTTCGGTATTGAACCGGGTACTAATACCCGGTGTGTGGTATATCCTATATCATAACACGGGGTCGATTCTTGGATCTGGCTAGTTTCTAGAGAGAGAAACACTAGAGAGAGAATAGTCTAGAGAGAGAAAGTGTTTCTTTTGTAAAAGGAAATAATGAACTAGCTTGCCTCTTCCAAAGTTGGAAGAGGCTATATATAGTACTTACAATATACCGGGTATTCGTACCCGACTTAAAACCGAAAAACGTACTATTAACTATTAAACTACGAGCTATAATAAACAGTAAAATACACGGGGTGACCGAGTCTTTTTCTAATATCTAACAATCTCCCCCTAAGGGAGGTCACCCCTGAAAATACCAAACTTTAATCACTTCAGTCTTTAGCTCGTAGACATTTGATCTCTTGTACATTTGTGATAGTAATCTTTTGATTCATCTTACGCTTGTCTTTGACAGTGATCTTGAGCTTTCTTGAGATCATCGCCCAAACATAATCTTACATCATCTTGTAATGGATTGCCATCTTGTGCACTTGTGAATGAATACATGACATCAGAGTTTGCGGAAGCTTTGACACCTTTATGAGGTCTTTCATAACATCATAACAAGTGTAGGTCGTGTCTTAGCATTCAGTTATTTACTTGACATCTCAGGAACTGGGAATATCCATCTCTATCTCTATCTTTAAGATATCCTGTAATGAAACAGTTAGTAATAAAGAGAAAATCGATTTGAAAAGACAGTCTAAGTGTTTCTTATGAAAGAATTTTGTAACACTTAGAGAGTTTTGATTGTTTGTCAAATGATAAATAACTGTCAATTCTTATACTGGAACAAGTTTGATTAACACATAATCGCACCATTGTTTCTTTCTAGTTGACACAAGTTTGATTCTTGTAGAATCGCGCAAGTCACCTACCTAGAGCTTGTCTGATGTTGGCTCTAGCAGGATTTCCATCTTTATTGTGAAAAACTATGGTTTCACTCGGATGTTCTGGCAACATCACAAGGATAATGCGTAGGACTCTTAGGATAGACTTGTTTCCACAGTGTGTGAAAGACAAGAGAATTGGATATGTGTCCTAACGAGATTAATTGACGATCTCTTGGCTCTAGACTCAATAGTGCATTTTGGTTTTGGTAATCGGAGGCTGGAGCAGACTGCCACCTGTTCAATATCAACTAACTCGGAGTGAGAAAGTCAATAGATAACATGTTTTATCTCCAGAACACCCCCAAATTGGGTCGCAGCGGAATAAGGGTCCGGGGCGTGTTACTTCTCAGATCAATAACACAAGATGTCCGATCTTCAATGTCCAGCAATCATCTTATGATTCTGGCAGCATATAATTGACCGGTTTCCTGCCTAAGTGGTATGGAGGGCTTCTTTATTTACACCCATTATCTTTAACAATTCCTTTAAATTCGTTCACCCCTTAGTGCTTAACCGAGAACTTCAATGTACTAGAACCTTTGTTGGTCAAGAGTCCAGTTACTGGAGGCTCCGATCTCAGTCGGGCACATTTTCCCTTATTCTCGCTTTTACTCCTTTCACATATCATAGCCTAAAGGACTTCTGACACTAAGCAAGTGGGAGTCCCTGGATAGATCCCACCCGTTCAGTACTGATCAAATTGGGAATAGGACTCGATATACCTTACCAGAGCCTATAGACTTCGAAATAGCGGTATAAGTGTCGAAGGGTCGTGTGGGTACTTTGTGGCAGCAAGTATCTGCGAGAGCCTTGTCCATATGCCCAATGTAGTGAAACAGATTCAAGTTAGAAGGAACTTAGCAATATTACAGATTTCATCTAGCGTCTTATAGATCTACCATCATATCTAGTTATTATTTGACATCCATTTCTTACACACGCACTCCCCACTTCACATTATATCAGCTTCGGAATTACAGAGACATATGGAGCGCGAGTACAAGAGTGTGAGAATGACGAAAAAAGTCATCTATGGAGTCCTCACACACAGAAAAACAAATAAAATAAAAAATAAAATAAAAAAAAAAATGTTTAAAAAAAAAAATAAAAAAATTAAAAACATAACACACAATCTAAAAAAATGAGAAATAAAAAAAAAAAAAAATAAATAAAATAAAAAAAAAAAAAAAAATATAAATAAAAAAAATTCCAAAAAAAAAAAAAAAAAAAAAAAAAAAAAAAATAAAAACAAAAATAATAAAAAAAAGTAAAAAAAAAAAAAAAAAAAACACAACAACAAAAATATAAAAATATAAAAAAAAAAAAAACATACAAACAATAACACAACACACAAAATCTCTAGAAATAATAAAAAAAAAAAAAAAATAAAATAAAAAAAAACAAAAAAAAAAACAAAAAAAAAAAAAATATGGTGATAAAATAAGAAGAAGAGGAAAAATAAATAATTAATAAAAAATATAAATTATTGATGGGTAAAAAAAAAAAAAAAAAAAAAAATAAAAAAAAAAAAAAAAATAAAAAAAATGTATTAAAAAAAAAGACTCATATACAAACAAAAAAAAACCAAAAAAAAAACAACTAAATAAAACAAAATTAAATTAAAAAAAAAAAAAAAATAAACACACACACAAAAAAAAAAAAAAATAAAAAATTAAACAACAAAAAAAAAAAATAATAAAATTCTCCTTAAATCTAAAAAAAAAAAAAAAAATTAAGAAAAAAATAATTAAATTAAATAAAATTAGTAGAAAAAAAGATAGAAAAATTTAAAAAAAAATAATAAAAAGATTAAAAAAAAAATAAAAATAAATAAATAAGAAAGTATAATTATTAATTAAGTAAAAGGTGGGAAAACTAAAAAAAATATTTAAATTAAAAAAAAATAAAAAAATTAAAAAAAAAAAAATTAAAAATTAAATAATCTAAAATAAAAAAAAAAAAAAACAACAAACTCCAAAAAAAAAAGCAAAACATCATCTACAATACACCAATAAAAAACTCTAATAAAAAACAAAAAAAATTCAACAAAAAAAACTCTACACCAACAAAACACCAAAACATACCCCCCACAAACACCACACACAACACACACATCCCACACACCCCTATCATACACAACTCCAACCCCCAACTAAAACACACACTCCAACATCACACCCACTCAATTAAACAAAAA
>BQNB010014146.1:0-2500 GCA_026074375.1 Tanacetum coccineum | reverse complement strand
GAGATTAATTGACGATCTCTTGGCTCTAGACTCAATAGTGCGTTTTGGTTCTAGTAATCGGAGGCTGGAGCAGACTGCCACCTGTTCAATATCAACTAACTCGGAGTGAGAAAGTCAATAGATAACGTGTTTAGTCTCCGTGAGAAATGAAACAGAAATCTTTTGAAAGATTCTGAGTGGCTAGGGAGGGTTGTGCATTGCATCACTGGGTCCATGATGTCGATCTTCAATGTCAGCAATCATCTTAGTGATTCTGGCAGCATATGAATTGACCCGGTTTCTGCCTAAGTGAATGGAGGGCTTCTTTCTTTACACCCTTTATCTTTACAATTCTTTTTAATTCTTCAACCCCTTCAGTGCTTACCGAGACTTCATGACTAGAACCTTGTTGGGTTTATTCCAGTACTAGCTCCATCTCAGTCGGCACTTTTCCCTTATTCTCACTTTTACTCCTTTTTCATGTCATACCTAAGGACTTCTACACTAACTAGTGGATTGTCCCTGGGTAGATCCCTCCGGTTATGGCTGGATCATTGGGAATAGTACCTAACCTTACCAACCTTATAACTCCAATTAAGTAAAATGCATGGTCGGTCTTTTGGTACAGTTCTCCTTTCCATAAAACCAATTGAAAATTCAATTAAGGTACTTATGATATAAATATCAAAGCGTTTAGTACCTCGATTGTTTTTGACATTTTTCAGAAACGCTCCCCCTCAAAATGTGCTTCGGTATTCGAAATTGTTTAGCACGTTTGGGCGGAGTATATGAGTCCTAATAATCACTGTTCTTTATTATACACATATTTTAATCACATTTTCTCCCCTTATCAAAAATTTTAAACCCTTTGACATTTTGGATATCAATTGATTTAAATATGTTATAAAATTTGGGAGAAAAGTGTGGCCTTAATTCGCAAGTCGTGTAAGAGACATATAACTGCTCCCCCTCAATCGTTGAGGGATATAAATTACTCCTACACTTAACCATCAAGAGATTAACTAGCTACTAATGTACAAGGTATATTATTCACAATAAGAAATAAGATTGACCTTTTGATTGTAATGACGATGTCGTCACGTTGTTCTGTTGATCAGCCTGTAGTCAATATCTCTTATTCTTCCTCCAACAAAGCTTTCTAGACTTCGATAGATCCTTCTGATCTGTAGTCTTTTCTCGATTGCTGTGATGAAGTCTTTGCTTCTTCTCTTGTCATCCTCTGACCACTTCCTAGTCTCCATGCCCTTATTGTACTCGTACAGATGAAAGTCTTTAACCATTTGGTCCAGCTTTTCCATGACTCTTGTCAACGTCCCATCACTAAACTTGTGAAGCTCATTCAGCCTCATCAGCTTTCTTTGATCATTTCTGTCTCTGTAGACAACTGCTCTTGGCTTAGGGACGATCGTATAGTCTTCTTTGAAGTAATAGTCGGCTGCATCCCAATTAGGACGTTCAAGGTTGATCTTTGTTTGATAACTTTCAATCCCGAGCTGTAAGTCTCCCACACGATTTCTGATCACCAGGTTTCTTATCCACATGTTGACTGCCGTGTGAAGACTAGTCTTGTCTGTCTTGGGCAGATGGTTGAGCTTTTCTTGAATATTGAGAAGGAACAGATCTTCAAAATCATTTGGATGAAGATTTTTGAAATCCTTTTCCGAGATCTTGTATTCTTGGTAATCAGCTCGGCGAAGAATTATCTCTCTTAGGTAGTTGTATCCATATTTTTCAAACACTTTGACACTGATCACACTGAGAATTCGCATCTAAGATCTGACTGTGTTTGTTGATATAGAATTCCTTCCTCCTAAACCACCAGTGAGTGATGCCATAGACTGCACTGATGTCATATTCGCGTTCACTCTCAACCCACAATGATGGAACTAATTCTTCAAGGCCAAAGTCTAGGTAACGAGCGGCTTTGAGCTTGGATATGGATAAGGCAATTTTTCGCTCTTTGTCACCTGTCAGCAGATAATCCAGATCCTTATTGAAGAAGAATTATGGTTGAATAGTTACCTGACCTGGTGGTCCTCCTAAAGGCAGTGGATCATATACATTCAGCAGAATTTGATGACCCTCAGGATTATACAGATCAACTTTATTTGTCAGCAGCTTATGGCATTCATCCATCTGATATTGAAGAAAGACGCTGTTCTTATGAAAGGCTTTAACAAGGTTAAATGCTGGACCTTCTAAATCAGCTTTGCAAAGCTTTTTCTTTCCAGTTCGTCTGCAGAACCATTTGATGAACGACCTAATATCATATGTCTTCCTTTGAAGCTTGTTCCCCTCAGGAACTTTATATGTTGTAACGTATGTATTTGCCCAGTTGTTCTCTGGTTCCGTGAAATCATTCGGGGGAATGGTCCATTCTGGTTCAGCTATAGCAGGTCTCTCACTTTCTGGAATCGGTTTAAACCACGTAGTGGTCGACACCTTAGGAATGTGAGCGTTGTCAGTGTCCTCTATATCTGAGTCATTCCCTTCATCCTGC